>FIZV01058967.1:0-12291 GCA_900050545.1 Trionymus perrisii | reverse complement strand
TTTTTTTTTAAAAAAAAAAAAAAAAAAAAAAAAAAAAAAATCAAAAACTTCTTTTCAAAATAAGTACATAATATAAGTATTTTATTTAATTTATAAAATGGAAATAATTTTTGGAAAAAAAAACTCAAAAAAAATTTCAAAAAACTCAATTAAAATTGTTTTTAAAAAATCAAAATACATAAATGAAAATTTTGCTTAGAAAACGTGTACTCAGAGGCCACCTACTGATTCGAATTAGTTTCATGTCCTGAAGTCATTTGTTCAATTCATCAATTTATTAGATGCATTAAGCGTTATTCAACGATACTAATACATACATCTATAAATCATCTTCTAAAATGTTAAAAGGCCACTCCATTCAAGAGGATTGTACGCAGTTCAACAAAGAAGCAACATGTAAAACGAACCATGTTAAATTTTTCTTGAAAACGAAAAAGTATGACCAATTTTGATGAACAAATAAATTTTATTTACAAAAAATATTTCCTCGTGAATTTTTATATTTTTCACAAATTTTAGGGGCAACGAATTCCACGAATTAGACGTAGAGACATCTTCTACGATTACAGATGCTGGTTTCATTCCAGGGAAAAAAATAAAATTTATTTTTCCCGGTCAGCCCGAAAAGCACGATGATTTTTTAGTATCACCTTTACAGGAAGGTAAGCCGAAACGTATACCTAAGTTATACTCTACATAGGCTTTAGCACATACTCATTTAAATTTAAATTAAGGAAGTTTTCCGTAATTGAAAAAATGTTGCAGAATACTTCAATCTAGGCTATAACGTCGTGGTGATGGATCATTATGAATTGAGCAAACAAGGCTGCTACCGAACTGCAGTTGACAATTCTCTAATGATTTCGACATGTGCTGCTAGAATGATCGAAGCCATAATCCAACTTAAGAAAGTAAAGCTGGATGATTTTCATCTCATCGGTTTAAGCTTTGGAGGTCAACTGGTTGGCCAAGTTCCTCATATTATGAAGAAGGATATAATGGGAGATGGTAAATTTTCTCGTATTACAGGTTCGTATTTCTCAATAGTTACTCCTACAAATTTTTAAAGCCATAAAATATTTTCTAAATTGTAATCATCTGAAAAAATATTAAATTCAGGTATAGAACCGGGCAATGACGGATTTTTCGAAGATTACGAAACCGATCAATATACACTGACCGAAAATGACGCTGAACTCGTTGATGTGGTGCATACGAATTCTGGTTTTATTGGAAAATTCCAACCAATGGGGTATATCGATTGGTACGCTAATTTGGGTATTTTACAGCCAGGATGTAGAGTTGGTTAGTATCGTTTTATATAATTTTACTCATTACGTATGCTTCAAAATATACGTAATTATTATTTTGTATCATTAAATTAATGTTTTTAATGACAGGCGATTACTTGTGCGATCATATGCGTTCTTTGATATTATTTTTGGAATCAATCGGTGATCCAAATTTTGAAATTGAAGCTGAGCGATGCGCTAATTTAGAAATGAAATTTTTAAACCCGCAATCACCGTGTGAAAAAATTGATAAAATTCGTTTTGGAGAGAACTTCGTCAAAGATGGGTAAGATTTTAAATAATCAATTTTGTAATTTCTTTAATGCCAGTATGAGAACAAAACAAAAAAAATATCAGAAAAGCTGATTTTTAATATCAGATTCAAGTTAATTCCTCACAAAATTTAGTAGTGGCAAACTTAAAATTTTGGTGAAAATCCGAAAATAGATTAAATTTAAATTTTATCAATTTTTAAAATTAGGTAATTGGAACTTTTAAAATTTAGCAAAATTCAAAAAAATTATTTTTCAAGGTGGTCATAACATTATTTCCCGATCAATGATTATGGATTTCTTTTACTCATTTACTTATTTATTTATTTTATTTTATTTCTCATGCAAATTTAAAAAAAAATGGGAAATATCATAACTATGTTTTTTTTCAATGTAGTAAAAATTTACAGGAAAAATGGAGGTGTATATTTCTTCAAAACTGAAGAAAAGGCTCCATACATAAGAAAAGATGCAAATACAACTTACGACGTCTATAAAATACATCTTGACTTGGAAGCGTATTTAAAAAGCAAAACACATTAGAAATCTGATCCACTCAAGTAAACTCATCAGATCTATCTCATCATATAGATCAAGCCTTTGTATGTAAATTCATAATGAAGTGAGATTTCTAATTATTTTTACCCATTTTAATATCTGATAAAAATATGCATAAGGAAAATATAAGTACTTATTGTAGACATATTTTTTGAATTGACACTCATTTCATTTGTAATGTTTACCAAAACAATTGATATTTTAAATGAAAAGAAGAAAAGAGTGTTGTGGTATAAATACCTGAAAATACCCTTGTTAGGTACTGATATGTAACAACTATAGGTAACAACAATTTAGCGAAATGCCAAATAAATAGATATACCGAATGCACCTGAGAAAAAAAAAGATTTTAATGTACTCAATGCATATCATAATTTACATATCTGCATAAAGGGAGTGAATATTAACACGTCATGTTTAGACAAGTATAGCAATGTCACTTCATATACCTATCTGGGTATCTATGTAGTGAATAATATTCAAATTTTGTAAATGTACAGTGAAGAGAGAAATACACAAAATGAAGTTTGAAATATTCATCATATTTCATATTTTCTGGGTTTTACTACTGATTTTTGTTAGTATCATGCGATAGAATTTGATAAATTCTTATAAATTCAAGTAGTAATTTTTTTTGACCTATTTGCTTAGAAAGTAACTTTCTTGATGGGTTGTGAAGACGTTCCTGAGGATTGCTTACAGAAAGATATTTCATTTCATTTATTCACGAAGTAAGTGTGCCAAGATTATTTTTAATAGGTAGTGCAATATCGTACCTATTGAGGTAATTATTCTTTACTTTTACTCATTTTTTAAATCTTACTTTCGTCCCAAAGTTGGTTCTTCTCGTGTGAAAATAATTCCTTATTTTTTATTTTATTTCAAAATCTTTTCCTTTTTTGGTTCTAACCCATCAAGTTTTCCACAATTTTTTCCCCTGACTGAATTTCAAGAGGTAGGTACTAGGTACCTACCTCTATTATTGAATTTCGTAAACGCCAAAGTTTTCAAAAATTATCAAATTTTCTAAAATCGTCAAATTTTTGGAAATTCAAAAATTCGAAAAAATTATTGATTTTTCAAAAATTGCGGAATTTTTAAAAATTGCAAAATTTCTAAAGATTGTCAATTTCTCAAAAACTGATAAATTTTACAAAATTGTAAACATTTTAGAAAGAAAATGATTTCCCTGGAAAAATTTGATTTTTTCAAAATAAATAAATAACCACCTATCAAAAACTTCTCCAATTTGTTTTTCTTAAAAGAATTAAGAGGAGTTTCTCCAAAAAATCGAAGAATTTGTTTTTGCAAAATAATTGACTGCATGTTCTCTCCAAAAATTTGGCAAATATCTCTGCTACAAGAAAATTGTAAAAAAAATGATTCAAATTAAAAAAAAATTATTTGAAAAAAATTGAAGAGAAGTTTTATTACAAAAAAATTGAGAATTTCATCATTTCAAAAAAAAAATCATTTCAAAAGAATTAGGATTTTTTTAATTCAAAAAATAAACTAAAGTTCTGCTCCTTTTCCAAAAAAAATAAATTGTTGAAAAAAAAAATTTTCTCTGAAAAAATTGAAAGAATCAGAAAGGAAATAAGAATTTTTTATTTTACGTATCTGCTAACTTTTTTGTAAGTAAGCAATCTAAAGAAAATTTAATCTGTTCTACATAATAATGTTACAAAATATTTTATGTGAACAATTTCTTCAAAGGAAATTGGAACTGATCAATTCGATACAAATAATCATTCTCCTTTTGCTCTCGAACCGCCATCACCTCCAACACATTGGATCGGATGAAATAATAAAGTTTCATCCACTATCGATTACCCGAAAAAAAGCACCTGATTTTCAACCAATATCAATCAAGGCAACTATTCGCACGGCACTGTAATGTAAGGTACGAACATTTTGAAGCTAATATTGAAGGCGTTTACATTCAAGTTTGGTAGACCTCGCGCTATTATCTTCAATAATGTTAGGTACAGCCATATTCAGCAAAGATGATAAATTATAATATGATATTGCGTCAAGTGGTTAATGTTTCAAAAAATTTTCGATGTAGGTACCTATAATATGTGTAATATAAGCAGGTTTATTAAAAAGTAAAAAAAAAAAAAAAATGTTTTTTCAACAACAACTGTTCAACTTGTACCTACTCATTTGTTCGAAAATTCCATTTTGACACAGCAGTTGAATACGTACGAGTACCTAGACCCACAAAGGTAAATAGCACCTGCACCATTAAAAACCTGAATATCAAAATCTGTATTCAAAGTTGTACATCGGAATTCGGGAATTCATCCAACTCCTGAAATTGTAGGTCGATTTTTTTCATGAGAAAAATTGAAATTTTTAGATCTTTCACTCCCCTCATCATTATAAACTGTATAAATAGCACCTCTTGCTGACATCCTTTCCCACTCTTCGTCTTCCACCAAAAAATTGAAAATGTTGATAGGAGGCCAAATCAGCATACCTACCCTGGCTTGCCATCACCTTTGGTATACTTACAAAGGTGATGGGGTCTGCTACAGATGTACTATCGATTTATTTAATGCTTTAGATTTAAAATCCAGTTTTTCATATTATTGGAACAAAAACAAGAAAATTGATATCTGATCAGCTAAAAAAGAACTGAAATTTCACCAAAAATCGCTAAATACTGTGTCTGGTATTTTTTAACCATAGGATTGATTTTCATTTTTGATTATGTAAACAGGTATGTAACTATTAAGCAAAAGTAAAAATATGCAGAACTGAATTTGAATTTTTAAACATTGCTTGAAAAAATTTTTACACCCTATTTGCGCAGCTGAAAACCAGTGATTAATATTTGTAAAAAGGTACAGAAAGTCAGTGAGGGGAAAAAATCAGTATACGTTGACACAAGTGTGCACCGTGGAAATGATCAATCTTATCAGAATTGTGGTACTATCATATGTAGTAAGTAACGTACAAAATTTAACTCTCGACGTAAATTAAATTCAAGGGACATGACCATTATAATTTTATTTGTTCACAGATATCGAACTCAAATCAATAAAACTGCTTGTCTCCGTTGAAATATTGCTCCAGGGATAACGCGCAGTATTTGGTAATAAATGTAAATTTTTTACAGCAAATTAGGAATATATCAGTTAAATACACATGACAGATCACCACTTGCACTAATTGGATACCCTTCATTTAGATTACTATAAAAAGTAATAAAACAATTATTTATATACGAAATATATCTCGTTATAATTGTACATATGAGAGGAATTAAGATAAATACCTACTTATATTTTGTAACGTGAATAATAGAAGGAATTTTCTATTCAGGGCCCCACAAGTTTTGCACTTGGTAGCTCAACAAAAACTTTTACTAGATCTCAAATAAAACCTCAAAAATAAAAATCAGAACTTTTAAAGAGCTTTTACTGGGACTTTTTCAAACAGAAAATGCTTCCAGGTTTCAAATTTGAAAAGCAGGACTTTTATAGGACTTTTTGAAGAACCAGTACCTTCAATCAAAAAGCAGGAGGTATTTCGCAGGATCGATTAGTAAAATCTCGAGTTTTTTTACAATTTGTACAAATCGACGCAGATGACGAATTGAAAATGAGTAGAAATCGTTTCCAAACTGCAAAAAAAAAACATAAAAACACTCACATAACTAATTTGAATCCACAAAAATTTTACAAAAAAAAAATTCTATGGGAAAGCTTTTGTTTTTTTTTGCATTAGTCTACATACATACAGGATTACAACATGTCTAATAAATAATATTAATCGTAACAGTAATAGGTACAAAGTACATATTACGTATTTGTTGTAAATTTAAAACTAATCAAGGACAAATAGGTAAGGTAGCAATTACACAAATGAAAAAAAATCCCAACTCATTTCTCTATCAACTTTACAAGTTTTCAATTGATTTTATTTCATTAAATACGTATACCTGGTATCTCTAAAGCTAGACAAAATGTGTATTAGATCTAGAAGGTATTCCGAGACGATCTTTTTATTTTTTTCTTCAATTATATTTACAATTTCGGTAAGTACACCTAGGTTTATTTATTTTTGAAGAAATACAAAATTATTAAACAAAGAATTATTTCCCTCAACATGATATTCATAGAATTTTTCCACCACTCAAGCCGATTGTCCATCTCCACTTAAAGACTGTTCTCGAGATAGAGTTAAATTTTTCTTATACACATGGTAAGTGCAAAAAAGCATTTTAAGTAGGTATCATAAGAGTCATTTGATTTATCAAAATTGAATTAACAGCAAAGAAGGTGAGCCACCACAAGAATTGATACTTTCCGATCCTAAATCGATAACAGACGCAAAATTTATTGAAGATGCAGATTTCAAATTTTTAATACATGGATATAACCAATGGAAAAATGCTCCAACTTGGATAACTGTGCGAGAAGGTAAATTCCTAAATTAAATTATTCACATAACAAAAATTAACCGATTAAAATCAACTTATGAAAAATTTATTCGTAGAATACTGCAAACAAAAACCATGGAATATGTTTGTCGTTGACTATTCCCCTGTAGGGATACGTGGATGTTATTTCGATACCTTAAACAAAAGTAAAACTCAAATAGGTGACTGCATCGCTGATTTACTTAAACTCGTATTCCAAGAACATCCGAAAATAACCATCGACAGATTTCATTTTGTCGGGTTTAGTATGGGGAGCCAAATCTGCGCTCAAGTTTCAAATAGTCTTAAATCTAGTGATATAATAATTCCTCGAATCACTGGTGAATTTTAAATTTTCAAAATTTTCCGCCAACTGATGACAAAAAAAGTCATTAAA
The DNA here is from genome assembly GCA_900050545.1 of Trionymus perrisii. Classification (NCBI taxonomy): domain Eukaryota; kingdom Metazoa; phylum Arthropoda; class Insecta; order Hemiptera; family Pseudococcidae; genus Trionymus; species Trionymus perrisii. The sequence continues at coordinate 5,343 of FIZV01058967.1, read as the reverse complement.
AGTAGGAATATGACTTCTTCGCAGGTTGCGACCCAGCAGGTCCTGGGTTTTTTTCCTTTCAATGCGCGGAAAGGACTAAATTGAACAAAGAACACGCGAAATTTGTAGACACTATTCATACGAATATGGGCGAGGCTGGAGTCGTATTTTCTAACGCTCATTTTGACTTTTATGCAAATGACGGTACATTCCAACCAGGCTGTGATGGCACAGGTACGAATTTGAATTTTATTTGTACAAGAATCATATTCCTTCAACTTGCAATAGCCAATTATTAAGTGAAATTTATCAAATAGACCCTTCGTGCTCTCATAACAGAGCTTTGAAGATCTTCGCCGAGAGTATCAACACGAAAGTAAAATTTATCGCACAGAAATGCGATTCTGAAGACGCGTGGACTAGTGACAAAAAATGTACAGGTGACCATAACTTGAAAAAAGAAGTAGGAGAGCATTGCACGCCTCCAAAATCAGACGAGTAAGTGAATATTGCAACATCATGCAAAGTATAAAGACTATACAAAATGAAAGTATTAATACACAAGCTTTTTTTATGATTTGCAGTGAAATGGGAATTTATCAGTTTGATACAAATTCAGACAAACCATTTGCGATAGCACAGCCACCTCCTTCATAAAAAAATAATAATTTGAATTAAAAAATATATAATATTATAAATATCATTTTGTTGGGTAAATACGTAAATATATCACATACAGTAAACATTACTACATACTCGTACATAGGTATCAATTTATTAAACTTTTCCATCATAAAGGGGATGGCAATAGAAAAAATTAGCTATAGTTATAGTTTTGATTTTTTGATGAGGGGCAGAGCCCCTCGAGTCCCCCTATTGGAATATCCCTGTTTTCAAGTATAATCTCGCATATCTAGTAACACTCATTGTCATTGTTCCTGTTTGGATAACAATTCATCAATTATAACGAAAAACGTGTTCTATAATAATTTTAGAACAAATATCCATTGTAAGCGTATTAAATTTATTAGGTACTGTGAAAAACACGATTTACCTAAACCCCAAATAAACGAGACGAGAAAAAAAACTACAAAAATGGGTAGGATTCGTTTGTAATTAAAACACGATGGAATGCACCAACGATAATAATTAAAGGGTAAATTTAAAACTATCGAAAAGGTAAGTCTCAAGAATCTAATTTTAATAATAATAACCAAAAGTTCAAAATCCAAATGTTTAACAATTAATTTTTTTAAATAAAAATAGAATGAAAGATGTTTATAGAACGTACTCATTTTTGTTGTTTAATTTTGAATTTAGAAAAAAGGGCTTTTATTTCGTTCTAAACGTTTAAAAATTATGTTACGTCGATCATGAATTTAATATTAGAGAAAATAAATTTAAAGAATCAAAATGAAAAATAAAATAATGAAATAATTTTAGTCTGATGTTCAATAGGCAGTCTTTTTTTTGATATAACAAAACAAAAGATAATATGTAGGTATTTATGAGGTACAGATTATGAATTTTGAAAACCTCAATAGAAACAATATAGGTATGTACCCAGATTTTATTATTTGAGACATATGCTGACAAATGAAAATTTTTGAAATAATTCTGTTTACTAAGTCAAGGTGACCTCATAATTGCAGTATCTCCTAAAAATCAAAATGGATAACTAACGAATTAATATCTACTAGAAACGAAGGTGACCTTCATCAAGGGTATTACCTGAACCACGAAAAAAAATTGACTAGCCCTAAATTGAACTATGCACGTGCCTAAATTCCAAAATTCTAATTAAATGCACAGTTATCCTTTCTAATATTTTTTGAGAGATTCAAATTTGTGAATTTATTTTTTTTTTTTAGTAAAAAGTCATTTAAATATCTAGAACTTTCTGCGTTGTTCGTTTGTTCTCCTAACACTAGGGACAATATTTGTTTCAAAAATTCAATCCATAAATTGAATATTTATTTTGAATAGTGTTTGCAATGGTCGCGTTTGCAGCTGAACTTACGTGTACAAGTACGATGCGTAATAAAAAGTATGCGAAATAATTATTGAATTTTCAACTTGAATGCTAGATATCTACCTACCAAAACGAAAACGCTGACGTTGATAGAATTTTTCAAAATGTTTTATTTCATAGGTATCACGTGTTTGACTTTAATAGTAAGTACAGTACAATTGTTTTTTCAATAACTCCCTACACTTTCTAGAAAAATAAACATTTCATTTTTTTCAGTTCGGAGCAAATTGTAAGTTGGAGTACCTCACCATAATTTCCTCAGGATATGCATTTTCGAATTTAATTTTTTTCTGAACACCTACGAGTACTTTTTTACAATAAAAATTCACTTTGGTAATTTTTTTTTTTGTTTAATTTCAAGATTCTAAAGCTGATTGCCCGGACCCTATTGATACTTGCGAAAGAGGCAAAATATCGTTTTACCTATACACAGGGTAAGTTACGTATTCGACTTCGTAAAATTCAAGGGGAAAACTGTAGCTAAAATTTTTTAAATCAAAATTTCTCTCTTTTCTTAATTTTAGGACACTAAAACCGTATGAAGAGTTGTTGTTGACTGATTCCAACTCTATTCAAAAAGCAGGTTTTATCAAAGGAGCAGACGTCAGATTTATAATTCACGGATACACTGGCACTAAAGATACACCAGACGTGTTGGTAAAATTACGCAACGGTAAATAGCATTTAAAAAAATTATAATACGTTCAAATCCAAAATTTTAAAAATTTATTTTGAAACAGAACTAAAATTTCGTATATATGCAGTTTACTTCAATTTCTTGCAATTTTGCAGATTTTTTTCAATTTTGTTGAAAGGCAATTTTTTTTACAATTTTGCATATTTTTTTCAATTTTTTCTTAGGGTAACAAAATTGTTTTAAAATAGCATTCAAATACAAAATTTTGAACATTGAATCCAAAATAAATTGAAATTTATATTCTTCTAAAAATAAAACATGATCTCAATTTTTTTTTTTAATACCTGTAATTACGCATTTTTGCGGTTTTCTTACAATTTTTCAAATTTTGCTTAAAATAAATTTTTCTCAACTTCGTTAATTTTTTTAAAATTTTTATTTTAAAACAGGTTATCAGTTTTTAAACTTTAATAAATGTTGCTGATTTTTTTAAAATTATTTTCAAAAGTAATTTTTTGAAATTTTATTTAGACCAGAATTTTTCAAACTATGAGTTTAAAATAAAATTTCTCTAATTTTTTTTAAACCCAATATTTCAATTTTTTTTTCATTTTTTTAAAAGTAATGTTTTAAAATTTCGATTTAGTGACACAATTTCTTTGAAGCTTAATTCGAATTTCAAATTTTATAGGTAATAAATAAGTTTTTCAAATTTTCTTTTGAGTTATGCTGAATCGCTGAATTATTTTAAATTTTGCTCAAAAATTAAGATTTAAACTAAATTTCAATATTTTTTTTTTCAATTTTTCGATGAAATGCACCGTAAAAAATAAAGTGAAAAAGTAACCAATAAAAGCAACTTTTGCACGTAAATAATAAAAAATATTTAGTAACTTTGAACAAAAAAAGTTGCTACACTGATGCCTAATTGAATTATTTTTTGCGAATAGAATTCTTCGTAAAAGGTCCTACGAACATAGTGGTAGTAGATTGGGGTCCGTTGGCTATTGACGGATGTTATTTCGACACCGCTTTCAAGAGTATATCAACAGTTGGGAAATGCTGCGCGGATATGCTGAACGCTATACTAGAAAGTAGGTCCGACATCAAATTAGAACAAGTCCACGTCATAGGGTTTAGCATGGGGGCACAGGTTTGCAGTAGATTTGCCAATTCCTTTAAACCTAAAATCATACCTAGAGTAACAGGTTCGTGCATTTTTCAGCAAATTTATCAATGATATTAAAAGTGCTTCAATTTTAAAGTTTCAATTGAATACAGGATTGGATCCTGCATTTCCTAAATTCTTCCCGCCTTTCTGTTCCGGTGATGAAATATTGAATAAAAACCATGGAGCATTTGTCGATGTAATTCATACAGATATAGGAAAATACGGAGTATTATTTTCTGATGCACATTACGATTTTTACGCTAATCGCGGAATTGATCAACCAGGGTGTGATAAAGGTATACCTACTTATTACCTAGTTATAGGCATTTGGATACTCAATGGGTTTGATTTTATTCGCATAAATTTTACACGAACATAGATACCTCGTGTAACCATCGCCGAGCAGTTGTACTTTATACAGAATCGATAAATGGAAAGACAAAATTTATAGCTAGGAAATGCAAAGATAAAACTCCAATGATAACGGTTGGCGATTGCAACGGTGATGAAAAACAACGTTTGGAACTCGGAGAGTATTGCCCACCTCCTAAAAACGAAGAGTAAAACCAGAAATACTCATTTCATTCGACTAAATAAAAATATTTAATTTTTAAAATTAATTTTAATTTTTGCATTTGTTTCAGCGATCAAGGAATTTACCAATTTGATACTAACGACAATACACCATTTGCAAAGGGCCCTATCGATTGATTAAGCTAGAGTTTTCTCATTTTTCATATAAACTTGTACGTGTACTAAGAATCTAATAAAAGATTAAAATATATTTTACAAATTCACATTTACAAATTTTCTTCGATGATTTTTTTTTTTTTGGGCAGGAACGTTTCGAGGCCCAATGCACCCAATACTTGCGCTGGGTGTAAAATATTTGTCAACATTTTTTTCTCACCATGGTCGACCTTTTAGCATAGGTTTGGTTCAAATCGGTTTCCAGGCCCAAATCACCTAGCTTATACCGTCATGGCCAGAATTATCATTTTTTTTTCAAATTAAAGTGAATGTTCTCCCAATTTTGAAAATTTTACTATCTACCCTTGAAACATTTTCAGAATTGTAAAAATTTAAAAATCTCTGAATCGCTTCTTTTTTTTTGGAAAATTTTAGTGAATTTTAAAAATAGATCATTGATCACATTTTGAAAAGTGGTAAAGTAATAAAAATTTATTGAAGAGATTTGAAGTTTTTGCTATTTTTAGAGAATAACCAAATTTTAAAATTTTGAAAGTGACCTTCAAAACTTTTTAAAATATTGGCTGAATTTTAAAAACCAACCAGATTTTCATGTTGTTACCAAATTATAAAAACTGATCGGATTTTGAAAATTTTACTTTTTATTTTTTCGAAAATTGGACTGGACCTTAAAAATTGATCATCGATCAAATTATAAAAAAGGGTATAATGTATTAAAACTTTATTACAATTTAAAAATTAAAGAATTTTGATTTTTCACCAAATCTTGAAGATTTACTCATTTTTAGAAATTTACCTAATTTTAATCTAATA
>FIZV01058895.1:0-11693 GCA_900050545.1 Trionymus perrisii | reverse complement strand
TAAGGATTTTGCAAAATTTTATCAATTATTTTGAAAAAATCAATCATTTTTTTTTTGAAAAAAAAAAAAAAACTATGAGGTACTTTTTTTATCATTACCATTAAAAAATTTCTCCATTTTTTTTTGAAAAATAAAAGTACTTGATAGGTAGTTAGTAATTTACCCTTTGTTTCTTTTTTTCTTCTGTTATTGATTTATTGATATTATCGAATAATCTTTTTTTGGTTTTTTCATCTACTTTTCTGTTTTGACCCCCCCTACCGTTCTTATAAATTATACGTGAGCCATACATCGGGAAATCCCAAGTTGCCGCCCCTGTTCGAGTAAATATCTGAGTTGCTCCCTTCTCGCCGGAGCTTCCAGTGGCAGTCTTGGGTTCTGGTTAGTTAGCAAATCCCTTCGAAATCGAGCGTTTCTTAATCATTACTTTCAGGTCTCCATAGCTCCACTCCTATGGTTCGTACAGAAAAACGCATAGGAACAAAGTTGTAGGGAATTTAATATAGATTAATTTACTATTTCATGTTTTTATTTTTTTCGTGAAATTGAATACTGTCGAAATAAATCCAAAAAACGTTCCTAATGGGGCCGGATCGGAGCGGATTTTGGATAGGTATGTGATAAAGTCACTCTCTTCTGTACAATAAATCAAAAATACCTTTGGGAGCAATTATTTCCACCTCTAAACCTAATTCTACGCTGCACTAAAACAAAATAATATATTTAAAAAATTTTTGATGCATATAATTTTTTCAAAATTCGCCACCCTTTGAATTTTGCCACCCAGGGCCATAGCCCGCTAAGCCCCCTGTAAATACGTGCCTGGAAAGTATTTGTTTTTCGTGTCACGAATTTTCAGATTTAATATTTCTGTCTATTGATTACGAATAACATTAATTTCGACTATTGTTGTTTTAATTCCTCGCTCGTTTTCATTGTTTACTCGCAAAAGTGATGGTAGTTTATTATTTGATAACTCTAAACGATAAATAGTTTGTCCGTTTTTTCCACTACGCCATTACAACTGATTATGGGTCTACGAATATGTTCGTCTGTATACGTAGAATTAAATCCCTATATAGAATGAATTTTTTATTATTCGATTGTAAAATAATGACAAGTCCTCGAGCTCATTTCGATCTCATAAAATTGTAATTGGGCTAATGATTCAAATAGGTTTCACTAAAATTTACATGTCGCAATTCACGACGCCCGCAGTGGTTGGTGTATTTTTGGGCACAGAGAATTAGTATATTCGATGGCAATACGTCTGCGTCATATTAAGCGTATAGAATACTAATATTCGACCGTATTTGGAAATGATCATGCAATATATGGCAACGTACCGTAGATTTACACGCTTAGGTGCTCGGATACTTAGCCTGTAAGGATAGAGAAGCTGAAAGGGGAGGTATGGAGCAGGTAAACGACGATGACGATGATGATGACGACGACGATGACAATGAACCTATGGAATAGCATTGGTAATCACGAGGAATTATTACGTTTGGCCCGAACCCATCATATCTCTCGTCAGAGGAGACACGAACAACAAAGGCGTGCGAGGAAGTCGACAAAATAACACACGACAATAGAAAGCCACGATACGAGCTGATTGCTTTTGGCCATATTAAAGACGTCTAGATACACACGTTTTATCTTACATTGTTATTGCGTACTAGAAGAACATGTCAAGTATGCAGAGTTCGCCCAGCATCGTTCAGCAATGAAGCAATTTTATTTTCATTCTGGAGAATCTTACGGAATCTCATGCAAAATTAGGGGAGTTGGGCACTTGTGTGGCTATAAATCATTCGATGATGGAGTAAAAAGGTAGGCATGTTGACGGAAGTAAGCTAGCCTGCGGAAATTGTATGACCTTGAAAGTGCCGCACCGACGTCTTAATTGGGGCGATGGGGAGACGAGTGAGGGAGGTAGGAAAAACGCCCTTCGTTTTTCCAGCTACAAATACGTACGTACGGTGTACTCGGTGTTTCGATAGGTACGAGCGAGTGATTTTGGAAATGCGTCGACGGCAGGATACCTAAAGGGGTTGGCATGGTAACCGGGCATAAGAGAGAGGATCGATTTAGCTGGAAAGGCGCGCGTACGAGGTGTTGCCGTCCGACGACGTCGTTTAAAGTTCGATGAGCTCGCGGCCGCGTAAGGTTCACTAACATCGTCGGCCAATCTATACGTATGCGTCGAAATTTACGCGATTATTTCGAACTGGACGGCAATTGATTTGACGTTGGCATTTTTTCTCACCTTTTGCAGATTTCGTTTCGTGTACCATTTCGGGGCCCACGATGAACGGCGTTAATGGCTGCAGCAACGGTCACCACGAGAATGGCGAATCTCTGTCCAGCGCTTATAACGCCAAAGGATGCTGGACCATTGGATTGATCAACGTGCAGTATAAGTATCTGACAGCTGAGACTTTCGGATTCAAGATCAACGCTAATGGAGCCTCGCTCAAGAAGAAACAAATCTGGACCTTGGAGCCGGTTCCCGGAGAAGCCAGTGCTATCTATTTGAAGTCGCATCTAGATAAATACCTGGCCGTGGATTCGTTCGGAAATGTAACCTGCGAATCGGAAGATAAAGATGCCGGGTGCAAGTTTATCATCTCCGTGGCTGCCGACAATTCCGGAAGATGGGCTTTGAAAAATATCGCCCGAGGATATTTCTTAGGAGCGTCTTCGGATAAGCTTACGTGCACTGCTAAAGTACCCGGAAATGCCGAATATTGGCTGGTGCATTTGGCTGCTCGACCGCAGGTTGGTCCTAGTTACCTTAATTATTTGTGGTGTCTTTAGAAGTTCCCGAGCTAACGGTAGAATTTGATTTTCAGGTAAACTTACGATCGGTAGGACGTAAACGATTCGCCCATTTGTCGGAAAACTTCGACGAAATTCACGTAGACGCAAACGTACCATGGGGTGAAGATACCCTATTCACGTTGGAATTCAGAGTCGACGACGGAGGCAAATACGCCCTCCATACGTGCAACAATAAATACCTATCCAGAGAAGGTAAATTGGTCGACACGTGTAATCCGAATTGCTTATTTTCGCTCGAATATCACGGAGGTCTTCTCGCCCTGAGGGATAAAAGCGGAGGATATTTGTCGCCTATTGGATCGAAAGCTGTGTTGAAAACTAGATCCCAAAGTGTGACCAAAGATGAATTATTCTCGTTGGAAGATTCGTTACCTCAAGCTAGTTTTATCGCCGCCCTCAATTCCAGATATGTTTCGGTTAAACAAGGTGAGTACACACATTTTATTCATAGTAGCCCAGACAAGATTTCCAAGAAATGGAAGGCCTAGTGGTGGCTGGAGTCCTGATGTCCATCATTTTTTGGTGGCATCAATCTTGAAACAGTGGCCTTGGAATGATTCCTAAAACAAAAATTGAAAGACTTGGTAAGCTGGCTGGAGTCTTGATGTCTCTTAGTTTTGGGTGACATCGAGTGTAGAACAGTGGCCTTAAAAAGATTTCTAAAAAGAAATGGAAGGGCATGGCTGGAGTCCTGTTGTCTTGTCACTTTTGATGGCATCAAGCGTAGAGAAAGCTCTCCAAAAAATTTTGAAAGACTTTGTGGAGTAGCTAGAGCCTCCTGAACATGAAGTGTTGTACCCATTTCAATGTGTGATTTTTGTGACCAAAGTGGCAATGAAGATAAAATTACGTTCAGCTATCCCTCCAATAAAAATCAGCTCCAAAAAGATTACGTCACATCAAACTGTGCTAAACGACGACATTTCAATATTAACCAAACGTATGGAGAAATTCCCCTCCAAATGCAATTTCCCTGAAACATTCAACTCATACTTAATTCCACGCCATTAAACTGGAAAACGACGTCCCAACTTGAAATTTACTTCTTTTCAAATTAGCCAAGAATTTGGTATGAAACTGTACCACTAAACAAGATCGTAAAATCCACCCCTCATTATTAATTTTTCTTCCATTTGCCAAAATATCGTAAAATAAACGCGTCCAATTTTCAATAAAAATTACCCTCCTGGCTTCAGATCTGGCCAACTCTCTAAACGAATCCATACAAAATGAAACGTTCGATGGGAGATCTTATCTATGCCGGGCTAGAATTACCCCTTGAGAGCTCCATAACCAAACACCCCTGTTCGAAAATCAATTTAAACGTAATCGAAAATAGATTACCACGATGCGTACGCCTACGTATGACAGTGTAAACAGATAAATAGGTACCTTGAAATGGACCTACTCCATGTCTGTATGATATACCCCGAGCAAAGTGGGCTTACCTATTCGACGCGACGCTATAAAGATACGAGTTGGCATCGACATTGACGAAAAAACTATTGCTCTTAATGGTATTATTTTTTTAAGTATGAAAAATACCTATTTGGTCTGAAACTCGAATCTGTGATCAGACCGGAACGAGTACCCTCATTTGAAAGACTTCCGGTTCTATATGTGTATGCGGTTGCCGGTTGCCACAACACATTTGCATACCTAATAGGTGAATTTAGACCGACCAATGTTATACATTGTGCAGCAGAAAGATGACACAGTGCAGAAGTGAAGTTGAAAAAATGCTCGAGAGAAAGAGATGTGTGAATTTACAACCTGCAACTTCGTCGTATGTAGAAAAAAAAACGATAATAACAGGAAAACGATAACGTGTGTCATCCATAGAGTCATCCGGTAAGCAACATTATATATTCCAGTCTGTTCAACCTGTTTGTACGTGTCAAGGTAGCAGAACCATTATATGGCTATTAAGGTACACAGGTGAAAGAAATTATTGTATCGCAATAGTCGGTTTTTTTCACTCTGGGCACGAATTTAGCGCTGCAAATTGAGCTGATTGCCAGCCACCAAATTGATTGGTATCGAGAGACTAGCCACATAGGTTTAGGCTTGTCGTACGATTAGAAAAATATTACGAAAATTCACTCTTCTCTCTAATTACGCCCTTTATATGGAGTTCCTTAACGTGAACGAAATAATAACCCATTTGCAGTTAACGCTTTATGAATCTTCACGGTAGAACGACTTCGATACATATTTGTAAGTCACGTCAGTGCTACACAATTCGGCGCAATGCATTTTTCATAGGATTTATTTTGATTGTCGATAAGAACTTGAATTCCTTTTCTAAGACGTTCGCAGAGAAAAAAAATTTAACAGGATTTATGCCCTGTAAGTTAGATGAAAGGTGAGGCCAATTCTGGGTCGCAGTTCAGGACTCATTCGGGTTTTAACTTGTGGAATTATGTGCTTGAGCAGGTAATCCTGATACATGCTAGGACTTATGACTATTATAAAAATGCTGCAAGTTTTCGTCTCAAAATTTGTGATCTCTGCATTCTACACTTCTACGTGGATTTCTGATTTCATTATTCAGATATCATATAGATATTTTGTGCTCAGATTATTCCCCAGGAAAATCTCTTGAAAATTCTTTTTAATACTCCGACACTGTAACTCAATTTTTTAGCTCAGAAATCATCATAATACAAATACGCACAATTCTTTTTCAGTATTTGTACCCTTTTGCTGGAATTCTTGGCCCAGAAAGCTCGATGACCGTTCACCATACAAAATTGTCCTACTCGGTCTGGAAAAAGAAAAGAATACTGTACTCGGTGTGATATTAAATTGGAACCGAACACACCTCGGTAACCTTAGTCTTGAAAACAGTAGCAATGAGCTACATTTAACGATGGAGCTAAGGGAGTAAGAAGTGGAAAAGAAAAGACTCAGGCGGCGTTACGCATATTTTTCACTCATCTAGATCGTTTGGCTGGCTAATTACAAAGTATCGAGAATTTATAGCGCCATTTTACGCCTTAAACAATTAATCGTAGAAGAAGGAAAAAAATAGAAGACGAAGACGGAGCCTCGAACATTCTAACAACGTTCGTCCGAATAAACACAAAGTTGAGAAAATACGATTATGAAGTTAATTAGCGAGATAATAAGTTTATGGTACGATAGGTTTAGACGACTAACGGTTAGCAGAATTTTTCGCACGAAAGCCGCCATATCGAAGAAAACAGAGCGCAATATTTCGAACGAAGTGCTTTTTTTCATTCTCATTGCTGCCATCGCGTATTTAAGACAACGGCGAGCTCCGGTATCACTGGGAAGCTTACGATGACATATTTCGTGCACGTTGCGTCCTTTATCGGGACATTCATCGAGTGCAACTCGACCTTCGATGTTGATATGTAAAACGACCTGATCCGAAAAGGAAATGAAATTTGATGCCAAAGAGAACCAGATACCTTAAATGGTCAGTATTTGCACCAAGACCATGCGCCGCATCGGTAGAAAAAAATCACTTTATAAACGGTGATGTAATCACGTATCACAAAAAAAACGGCACTTTATCACCGTTCAAGTTGATCTCTATCTGTGTCGAGTAATTCGGCCTCCTAATGCTGAGAAAACAATAAACGTGCCCATAGAAATGCCCGCACAACCAGTAGGTAAACGAATTTAATGATTAGGTATTGTGGAAATTTCACCTACGTGCGCCATTCGACCGCAAATTTATACCAAACCGTACTACGGTGGCAATTATTTTGTTTAAAGTTTTGTTAGATGTTTAATGTGAACTTGGTACGAAATCTGCCACATGGCGAGATTTTTTTTATTATCTAAAATAAAAGAAAGCTATTATTTTTTCTTCGCCAAATAAATTGTTCCTTGTTTGGAACATTTTTCTCACGACTAGATCCATCGTCGCTTGATGGATATTTATGATAACAATTAAAACATTGAATAATCAAATGCACTTTTTATTAAAATAACCGCGTCTGTTTCTCTAACACCTACAGATGGACGTTTTCAGGTGAAGATAAATGGCTTCGGTCCTCTGTACGTGAATTTATTCGAAATTGAAGAATAGAGGAGCTCAACACGAGGGGCTGGGTAAGGATTAGAAAGTAATGAGGTGACAGGAACTATGAGCGTGGACTTGAGGGACAATGCGTGACTTTGTGTGCATTTCCGACGTGTAGGACTCGATGATTGTCATGTTGATTGTAGCAATCTTTTGTAGAAGCTATAATTCGGATTTTTTATGACTCGGTGAATTCTCATATTATTCGATAATATTATGAGATAGTAGCTTTCTAAATTTGTCACACAAAAATTAAGGTAATTGAAGAACAAATGAAGATTTAGAAAGATTCAGTGTTTGAATCACCAGAAATATGAGTTGATGAGGCCAAAATTAATATTCCAAGATGACGACTATGACTTTAAAGCCATCTTCAGTTGTGTGAATAGTTTTCTTGGAAATTTGTTGGGAATAAGGCATCCAGCCTCCAAAATTTTTGGACTTCTATTTTCTTCGAATTTTGAAAAGGAGATTTTAACTGAAACGTTGTGCATGTGAACATTGATCTCATTTTTCGAGTCACTAGTTCGAGTTATCGATCAAAATATTAAAATGATATCTGTAGAGAATTTCACAAGGAATGTCTTGAGCCCAAAATATCTCCCTCCTATTTGAATAATTTTCTTGGAAATTTGCTTTGAAGATCTCACATGACAAATTTCCAAAAAAAAGACTTGCTATTCAAATTTCAATTGATTCCTTCAAATTTTGGATGAAGTTTTACCAAGGCATTCCGCCCCTCTAACTTTCATCTCATTTTTTGAGTCACTGCTTCAAGTTATCGATCAAAATATTAAAATGATATCAGTAGAGAATTTCACGAGGAATATCTCGAGCCCAAAATTTCCCCCTCCTATTTGAATAGTTTTCTTGGAAATTTGCTTTGAAAATCTCATATGGCAGATTTTCACAAAAAAATAAAAAGACTTGTTATTCTCTCATATTTCAATTGATTCCTTCAAATTTTGAAAAAATATGGGACATTTATACCAAGATATTCTGTTCCCAAACGATGATCGCATTTTCTGAGTCATCGGTTCATGTTATTGGTCAAAACATTAAAATGATATCTGTAGAGAATTTTATGAGGAATATCACGAGCTAAAAATATCCTAAAGCTATTTGAATAGTTTTCTCAAAAACTTCCTTTGAAAATCACACATGACAAAAATAAAGAAAAAAGAATCGTTATTCTTTAAAATTTCAAAACTGACATTGACGACTTGCACTATTTCCACATTCTAATCATAAAGAAACTCTGTTCCATTGTGAGTATAGAATCGGAGATTTCCACCCACAACCACTTATACCTACGACGCTTTAATTGAACATTCCATCTCCACCTTTCACGCAAACACGAAAATTCTCACAACTCGCCATTGTCGATCAACTCATCGTTCGGAAACTGGCACGAAATTACGTGCATGTCATTATCCTGAAAAAAAAAAAAAACACAAATACGTTACACGATGACGATGACGTGGGTCAACTTTTGTCGGATAGATTGACACAACGTGGAAGTCGTTTTCATAGATAATCGCTCATTACCGGCTTCAAGTGGCCCATAATTAACGATAGTCCAAGGTTAGATGATCAGGTAATGAACTCTCTTTTGTGGTAAATAGACTTTCCTATCTTGTATCCTGATATTGTATAAGAAGAAATCTTAGCAATACCGATGATCCATGAAGATGAACCAGTTACAATTCACTCATTTGAAGAGAAATGAGAATATTGTGTAATTATTAAGACACATGTTTGGCGCACGTGGCACACGCCGGCGAATATTTTTTCATCTGCTCGTCGTAGTCGTCTCATCGATCATCGCATACATTTTGTAAAAATAAGGGCGAGAATGGGATACCCGTCGAGCATATGTTTTCACGCTACTTCTAAACTCCCAAGTTACCTTTTTTTTTTTGGGTGTAACGTTTGTTAAGGAAGGGCGAATATCCGTATCAATAATTTCTTCTTATACAGTTACTGTTTTACAATGATGCAGTAAGACACTGGAATATTTTGATCGATTCCGGATCACGATATGGGTCAAGGTTTAAAAACTGTGGTAATTCGCTTCACAGCGGTATATTTCGATTCTCGGATGACTTTCGATATTCTCTTTACTTTTTTTCTTTCCTTCTTAATGACGTCGAAAGACTTTATTATGATCGAAAAATTCTTCACAATTTATTATCTTCTTCTTTTGGTCGAACCGGTTCCGCACAAACATGTTTCCTCTAACTTCGCATTTAGCGCCGTTTAATTCCTAACGCGATGCGATTTATTTTCCAAGTGGATCAGCTGGCAACTGGAATCACATGAAGACCTTGAGTAAACAAAATAGTTAATTCGTCGAGGTATGTAATTATCGGCGATTCGACGTCATTGCAGCTCAAGTGTAAACACGGTGTCAATTTCAGGCTTTCTAATAGGAAAACAATCGTCGAAATGATATGATTTTGCACGATAAAAGTCACTGTTGCACTTCCTGAGTTGGCATTTCTATATCTTTGTAATCTCGGTACTTAATCATCATCACGTATTTATGAACGCTGAGTAATAATTGAACCGGTTTACGAATATAAAAAAAAAAACCGTTCCGCTCAACTGGAACGTATTTACTTCTCATGAACACCCATCGGGACACGTTGGTTTGATCTGTATCGCTATGTGTATGAGTATGCTGCTGTCGACGATGGAATTGACATTGAAATATCCATCACTTCACCTACTACATGGTGCACTGGTAGCCTGTTCCCCATCATATCGGGTGATTTACTCTGCAGCTCGGACACCGCACTGTGGTTGGCTTTCCCACGTACACATACTAGGATCTTTTACATATACCGCAGCCTCGCAGCCCTTCTTATGGCTGGCGCAGGCTAACGTCCTTATTTCAATAAACGGTGGGTGTATTCCACAAGTGCACATCGCGTTAAAATTTCACATATCATCGAGACTGGAACGATGCGCAGCATTCTTCATTTTGCACTTTTCTCGCCTCGGCCTCGTATCGCTTTGTAGATTTCCATCAGATTCGCCAACTCGACCAATGTTCGCAGCGAATGCGAGGGTATCACCCTATTTTTTTTCCTCTATTGCAACCCTACCTCTCGGTACAGTCTAATGAGAAATCATGACCTTCCGAAATACAAAGTAGGGTTGAGGAGTGCATCGTGGAAAATCTATATCCCTATATTTTTTGCTTTAGGGTTCGTATGTTGGTTGACGAAATTGTTTGTGCAATCAAAGTGCGATAGAATAAATGTACACGCGTATACGAGTAATAAACCTAGAGCGAGAAGCACTGGAAGGGTGTCACATGCCGGCTAAACAAATTACAGTTGTTTTTTTTTTTGGACGCGTGTTGTGTAATATTCATTATCCAGAATAGATCAACTCTGCACTGACACTAGAATAACCTTTCCGGTGTACAAATGTTTGTGTGTATTTAACCTTATGGCAGAACTGGTGACATTTCGATGAAATAGAAAACTTTTCTGGCACGGAATGCATCTGCACTGGGTGACATTTGTTTTGGCCACAAATGCCATTTTGGAAAAGGGTGCGAGTTGCCAAGAAAGATTCGCTGATTGTGGAATGTGGAATTTTCCAGCGAGAGACCTTTACAGGGTATGAATATTAAAATCACAAAGTTGGCAATTTTACCTAGAAAGTTATTTCTCCAGTTGGAGAATCTTTTTTTATCATGTTTCTATTTTTATTTTTATTTTTTTTGGTTTAAAAAATAAATTTTTTCGATGAAAAGTTTGAAACATTTATGTATTTTTTTGCGAGTATTTTTTCTGAAAAAAATTATTTTCCCAATATTTTTGGCCAAGGAGTGAATGGTCTCCTGGGCAGCATTTTTGTTTTAACAAATCTAAAATTGTTTCATCAAGAGACATTTTTGATTTAAGTTATTTTTCCAGAATTTAGTTTCTTCGCAGGGGTGCCGAGAAGTCATATTCTTGAGGACAAGTCTTCAAAAAGGTTTTAGGGGGAAACGTATTTATTTTCAGAAATCACAATCCAACTCTGAAATTAACACCCAAAAATCATACATTACATTGATAATTTACAATTTCAAAAAATTATTGAATCATTAAAAATTAACAATTTTTTAAAATTTGACAATTTTTGAAAAATCAATAATTTTTGTGAATCAGAGAATTTGATAAAATTCAACGATTTTGGGAAATTTGGCATTTTAAAAAAATTTACAATTCTGGAAAATCATTGTACTTATCATTAAAAATGGACAATTTTTAGAAATGTGATACCTACATAATTTTTAAAAATGTAATAGTTTTTAAAGGGGTGAACCTTTGAAAATTCTGCAATTTTTGAAAAATCAATAATTTTAAGAATTAGAGAATTTTATAAAATTTAACAATTTTGGTAAATTTGACATTTTTTTTTGAGAATTTGCAGTTTTGAAAAATTGTTGGAACATTATAAATTAACAATTTCTGAAAATTTTTAAAATTTAACATTCTTAGAAAATTTACAATAATTTTGGAAAATTATTGGATCATTAAAAATGAACAATTTTTAAAAATTTGGTAATTTTTGAAATTTTTTAAAGTTTTTAGAAATGTGACAATTTTTGAAAAGGTAATGACTAATGACTTTCAAAAATTCTGTAATTTTCGAAAAATCAATAATTTTGTGAATTAAATTTTTTTATAAAATTCAACGATTTTCAAAAATTAGATATTTTTAGAAAAGTTGAAATTTTGGAAAATTATTGGATCATTAAAAATTAACGATTTTTAAAAATTCGGCAATT
>FIZV01058893.1:0-10128 GCA_900050545.1 Trionymus perrisii | reverse complement strand
CAATTTGCAAAAAAATTCAATTGAAATTTTTTAAGAAAATTTTTAGTGAAATTTAAAAAAATTTTAAATAAAGTACAAATTTAAAAAAACAATCAAGAAAAAATTTTTGAAAAAATTTTATGCGAAAATTTTTTTAAACTTTAATTAAAATTTTCAACAAAAAATTGAGTAAAAATGTCTAAAGTTTCAATTGAAAATTTGTAAAAAAATTCTCTCTACATTTTATTATGATTAAATGCACGTTATTCAATAAAAAAATTTTCGAATAACATTCTTGGAATTAAATTGATTCATCACATTCAATGTCTTTGTAGTCCATGGGCTCTCATTAATATTGCACTCGTCTTCACCCGAATAAATTTCATTTACTTACTTCTGTGAAATAATAAAACGTGAGATTATGTTTGGATCGTACAGATTAAAAAATTTATAGATAGAAATGTGTCACCACGTCGTCATAACCCCTCTCCCCCTCCCTGGTCAATCAAAAAAGATTGCAAAAGTAGCTTCATTTCTAAGAAGAGAAAAAAAAACAACGTTTTTTAGCATAATCTTTTATTAAAAATTTCTGAATTTTTGTTTATTTTTTATGATTTTTTTAGGCATCTCCTTCACCGAGGGAGCGCTTTCTATTCAAAATATCTCTTTTCTCTGTAACTAAGGCCTCAATTGAAAAAATTTTCAAACAAAAGTTGTAGGTTAAAATCCTTGGAATAAATTTGGTTATAACAAAAATTTCGATTGAACCACTCCCTTGCCTCGAATTTTGCATAATACGTATGAAAATTAACCTTGAACTTGAATTATACAGCATTGAAGTCACATCGATGCAACTTTGGCTTGCAGTGCAGCCAAGAGGGAATAAATAGGTTCTGTAAATAGTCGATTTGATCGTAATTTGATCGGACAGTTCGATATTCGATAAAGCAATCAACGGGCATGCCATGTTTTAGATTCCTTTTTTCGAGAGTCTGTCCTTTGTTTTCCTTAAAAGCCTCTTATATCTGCACCTGAAGCCCCAATTGAAAAATTTTTTTATACAAAAGTTGTAGATTAAGATCCCTGGAATAATTTTAGTTATCACAAAAATTTCAATTAAACGCCTCCCTCCACTGAAATTTTGCATAATTCTTATAAAAATCATTCGTGAAGTGGAATTGGAGGGGAAGGAGGGGTCCAATCGAAATTTTTGTAATAACCAAAACTATTCCATGGATCTCAAATTACAACTTTTGTTTGAAACATTTTTCAGTTGGGGCCTTACTTACGTACAGAGATAACGATTTTTGGAATGGAAAGTGGGCCATCAGAAAAGGGCAGAAATAATTTCCAACAGAACTTTTATTTTTTTCATGTAATAATTAGTTGTGTAAAAATTATTTTCCAATTTTTTAAATCAACTTTTTTTATTTCGAAATGAATTTAAAATTTTTTTAATTTCTTTTAAAATCAATTCGATATTTTTTAATTGCAAGTACCTATTAACAAAAATTCAAAACGAGTTATTCAATTTTTAATGATTTTTTTTTTTCAATTCAAAATGAATTTAATAAGCTGTTTTTAAAAATTTGAAGAAAAAATTTTCGCGTTGTAATTTTTGTTGGGTACTTGAAAATTGAACGTGCCTATTTTGTATTCCTACTTAAGTCGAACGAACCTTTGAAGGGGAAAAAAAAAATTCAATAAAAACCAAGCTCGAATTCTTATACGAAAATGATACGCTACAAAACCTTTTTTTTTCACAAGGTAAAAATCACAAATCTTTTTTTTTATCCAGTTTAATCTTACATTTTATTTTTCCACACGTTTTCCACTGCCCTCTCTTTTCAATCTTTCGTCGATTACCAGCGACAAAATTCACCTCCTGTTGAACCTTGGGTGTGTTGAAAATCCTCGTATCAAATATCGCAAACATCCCACAGTCTCTCGCACGATTGTTAATATTCTCTTACGTGTATAGCAAAAGGATATTCGAACAATGTAGAGGCAGAGGTTAGAGGCTTAAAAATGATATGGAAAAAAATTGAAAAGTTGGTATTTTATTAGAATTCCTCGTCGAATATATATTCGA
Organism: Trionymus perrisii; assembly: GCA_900050545.1. Lineage (NCBI taxonomy): Eukaryota > Metazoa > Arthropoda > Insecta > Hemiptera > Pseudococcidae > Trionymus > Trionymus perrisii. The sequence continues at coordinate 8,057 of FIZV01058893.1, read as the reverse complement.
CGATGTGTCCGCTCGTGTTGGAAAATATGCATACCTAAAGGTTACCCTAAACCGTAGCATGTTTCGATATCCCTGTGTCCCTTCTGCATATGCTTCGAGTAATCATTCTATATGGAAATTTTGTCGTGTGACGTTTTCTTTATGGCCTTTTGCAATTATTAAATCCTTTGGCTCGGGTTTGGTGTGCGTAAAACAGTATAAGCCTACATACGTCGAAATGGTATAATACTAGTAACTAGTACATTTGCAGCAATCAAATCGACCTAGTCACCTACTTGAGTCAAACAGGTTAGCGACCAATTAAAACGGCCAAATGATATTTGAAATTATACTTCGTTTCATCGATGAATTTCCATCCGTAATACACCGAGGGTTTGACCTCTACTCTATGAATTGCTCTCCGTACAATTTCTCGCAACTCGTAGGTATTATCGATGTGGAAAATGGCGCGAAAAATATCCGAATGAACCACGTTTGCCAATTATCACCGGAGAATAAATCGTTCGACAATTGCGCGTGCGATTATTCATCAGTGACTCATCTGCACGACACGCGAACCAGTTCTAGGAACGTCGCTTACCTGAGAACGACAGAGAACCAACAACTGGTTCATGTTCGTGATGATTTCGGCACTGTTAATGCTCTCCTCTCACTGGCACGTGTACGTAATTTTTCGGAGGTGTTATGACGTTGCACTTTATTGCACTTTTGCATGTTAAGTAGGTGTTATTTTTAGGCGGCGATTGGAGGCGTTTCGAGCTCGACTGACAAGACGGTTCGTGATTTATCCCAAGTAGTTGTGCGTTTACGGTGTGTACGTTTATAGGTATCGTACGTTTTTACTCCTATTATGCAGTCTCGGGTGCGTGATAATAAAATAAAATGCGCTAAATGTAAGATGCGAGAATTGAGAATACGATTGCGTGTCAGCAGACTTGGGAAGTGATTCGGGTGAGAGAAGAGAAAATTCGAATATTATGAGGGTATTTTTTTATATTATTTTTTTATCGTTAATTTGTAACGATAAATTTCGAACGTGGAATTCCACTTTTTGATGATAACATCAAAAAGGAATCATTCCTGGTTTAGTCGATTCATTTTTATGATCGAATTGGCAACATTGATTTTATATAAATTACGTCGAATAAGAATTTTCAACCTTACAATCGATGGAATTTCTTCAAAAAATTTGATCAAACGTTATTTTTCAATAAATGAACAATATTTGTCATGAATTAAAAGAATCATTCGTGAACGTGTTGTATGTCGATGTCGATACCAACTGAAATGATTATTATCAATTACACATATCAGTTTGATGATTACGAAATTCCACATTACCTTCTACTTATTGTGTTTTACTTTTTCTATGTGATTCATTCGCGAACGAGATCTACCCTCTTCAAATATGTAAATCGTTCGCGATCGATTTTGAAAGTTTAGATCGTTGAAAATTACTCGTAATGATGAATTGAGCGTAAGAAATTAAAATAAATAATTTTCCTGCGAATGTTTCACGAACGATATTTCTCATTTGTTGATTTTAAATTTATCATTCGCGAACGATTTCGTCTGTTTTATTATTTTTGTATACTTAACATATTTTATTTTTACAAATTAAGTTTTAAAATGCAGAATTTTAGTTCAAATGATTATCGAACGATATTTCCCATCTTTTAGTTTTGAAAGAATCGTTCGCGAACGGTTATTCATTTTTTTATTTTTGATTCAAATTTTCTGCTTTGAATACCTAAGCATTATGAATTTAGTCCAAAAATAAAAAAAATTCCTGCTAATGTTTCACGAACTATATTTCTCATTTGTTGATTTTATATTTATCATTCGCGAACGATTTCGTCTATTTTATTATTTTTGTATAACATATTTTATTTTAACGAATTAAGTTTTAAAATGCAGAATTTTAGTTCAAATGATTATCAAACGATATTTCTCATCTTTTAAATTCGAAAGAATCGTTCGCAAACGGTTATTCATTTTTTAATTTTTGTATCAAGTTTTCTGCTTTGAATACCTAAGCATTATGAATTTAGTCCAAAAATTTAAAAAAATTTCCAAGTAATTTTCGAACGATATTTCTCATCTCTCTATCTCAGACGAATCATTCAAAAACTATTCGTTTACTTTTGCATCAAATTTTTCGTTTCGACTTTTATGGATTTAACCCCAAAAAAGGAATTTTCTTCCGAGTGATTTTATAACAGTATTTTCCAACTCTTGATCCCGAACAAATCGTTCGCGAACGATTCGTTCAGTTTTCAAATTTTGTTTAAAGCAGACCATTTTGATGAATTTAACCCAAAAATTTTACTTCAACACTCCACGAGATTTTCGAAAATTCCCATAAATCGTTCATTCAGTTTTCAATTTTTGTTCAAAATTTCAAATTTTTAAAAAATTAAATTTTAAATTTTAAAAATTTTCTACCAGTACCTTTTAAAGCGAAATTTCCCCTTCCCCTCGCTTTTTTGTTTAAAATGGTCCATTTTAATGAGCTTAATCTGAATTCATGAAGAATTTTTCTTCGACGCTGCAAATGATTTTCGAACGAAATTGCTCATCTTTTGATCTGGAATCGTTCGCGAACGAGTCATTTAGTTTTCAAAGTTTGTTAAAAATTTTCAGATTCGAATGATTTAGCTCAAGAATAAAAAATTTTGCTACAAGTGATTTCTGAACGAAATTGACCATTACTTGATCGCAAATCTATCGTTCGCGAACGATTAATTCAGTTCTTAATTTTTGTCATAAATTCCAGTCGTGCCTTTCACTACGAATGGTGTTTCGAATGATATTTTTCACCTTTTATTATGAAATGAGTCGTTCGCAAACGATTCGGTCAGTTTGATTGAATTTCTGTACAAAATCGTTCTTTTGGAAGTTTTGACGAGTTTTTGAAACAATTCAAAATTTCAAACTGAATTATTTTTGAACGATATTTTTCGTCTTTCAAATTTGAATCAGTAGTTCGTGAACGATTCGGTAATTTTTAAATCTTTACATAAAATTGATCAGTTTGGCGAATTTAGCCATGATTTAGCCCAAAATTTGGAAAACTTGTTCTTAACAATTCTCGATTCACATTTCACATATTTTGAACGAATCATACGCGAACGATTTGGTTAAATTGGATGAATTGCTCTTCTAATATTTTTTATTTTCTTTGAATAAATTCTAAAATTATTTTAATGAATTTTTTGAGTCGTTCGTGTACGATTCGTTCGAATGTAGATTCGTTTGTTCGTGAACGAAGCCATTATTATAATATTTTCTTCGTGAAATCATTTTTGGTTAATTTTTGATCATTTTGATCATTCAATGCAGATTCGTTCGCGAACGATTCATTACCCAAACGATTCGTCTGTTTACTTCGAATCGATTCAGTTTTTTTTTTTTTTTTTACAAGAAATCGTCCCCATAAGAAATTGTAAGTATCCTCGAGTCGAATAAAAATCAATGCATAGCTTATTCCGGAAACAGCAACTTTTATATCTTCTTAGATTTGGAAATTCTTTTAGTGCCTAAATTCTTAAGCAAAAAAAAAATCAGAGGTAACTAGTACCTAAGTTAATAAAATTATTGCTCGTAATAACCCTCCGTCTCTTTCAAGTTTCAAGGATCCATTTTCTTCGACTTTTCAAGTTACCATAAATACATAAGTTTGATCGAAACTTTCTCATTACACTTTTGTAAAAACGAGGCTATAAAAAATTTCTACTTCTTTGTACGTGGACTTTCTTTCGTATGGTAAAAGTTTAAACAAATGAAATGGCCCATTCGCTGAAAAAGTAATATACGAATCTGCATATACCTGGTGTAAACTCTAATGGCCCTAATTTGACTTATTTACTTTACTTGTGGATGTATACATAGGTAGAGATACTGCGAATAACATGTTTATTTTGATTGGACAAGGAAATATAAATTACTAAAGCATTAAATCGATACAAAAAATGCGAACATTTGTTACTATAGTAACTTGGAAAAATTGTATGTAGTTCGTATATATGTTTAAGAACACGAAGAAGAAGAAGTATAGCAAAAAAAAAGGGAAAAAGCTCGAAAACACAATAAAATAACGAAGAAATAAGACGTCTTAGCGAACGTGAAATTATGATAGAACAAATAAAATGTTAACTGTTCGATCGACCCAGTTTATGTATTTTGGCAATATATTAGGACTTGTACTCGCAGCAGACGATGAAATAATAAACATAAAATAGTATCTTTTTGAAAATATCTACGATATATGTACGAGGAAAAACATCGCTTTCGAAATCGAAATCATCGTTCTTTAAGGGCGCCACATGCCATCGTCATTTTGGACGACGCTGCACGAGACAGCGGCGATGGCGAACTTTCGTTCGAATGAAGGCGAAATTCAAGGTCGTGAGACAATTTCGAATGACATTTATGCATCGTATGTGAATCGCATGAACTTTTACCCAGCTACGGCTTAAGTGGTTTCTAAATTAGATTGTTTAATGTAGCTAGATGGGGAGACTAAAAAAAAAAACACCGAAGACCAGATGTAATTACACAATTTTTTTTTTAATTAAAAATATTCCCTGCGATAAACGCGGTGTTTTTAAAATTAATCATTTCTCTTTCGTCCTCACGATGCAGCAAATGGGTAAAAAAAATAGAGTAATTGGAGAAGCTTTTTAATTTGATGAATTCTGCCAGCGCTTCACAGTCTCGCGGTGTGAATGCAGGCTTCGAAGTTGACTCGCTTCGGTTCTTTTACGAGAGTTATTTTGTCGTTTTTTTGTACGCTTTTGCTTTGTCGTGCTAATGAAAAGCGTATTGATTGATTGATTGATTGATTTGTTTCGTCAGGAAACGGTTTTCGGGAAGAAAGGCGAATTTTTAATTTGATGAGAATTTTTTTCGCAGAATTTGAAAGAAAATTTACAAAACAAAAAATCGAATTACTTATTCGAAGATGTACTTGAACTACACAAACCTATGGAAATATAGTCATTTTTCTAATTTTTTCCACTCATTTGTCACTACTGGCGTTTTTCCACTTTTGATTTTCTTATTGATTTTTAATAAAATGATATTTCTTGGAAATACATAACACGAAAATTTTAATAAATGATCCTTCAAACACCATAAATAAAATGTCTAAAATCAATTTTTAAAATCTAGTCATATTTTCTAGAAATTTTAAAAAGTCAATTTTTAAAGTTAACTTGATTTTTACAATTTAAAAAATTTGACAAAAATTCAAAGAACTCAAAATCTTAAAAATTTTATTTGATCATGGCATTCATTTGATTTCATTCTAAATTATAATTTTTTTTTTGAAGTCGAGACCAAACAGTTTTTAAAAACTAAGAAAGTAAAGTTTTGAGCGAAATTAAAAAAAAAAAAATGTAAAAATAGAATACCTTGTTATATTTTTAAAATTTAAAAAAAATCTTGTCAAATTTTTTGAAAAAAATGAAAAATTATCCTTGTTTGAAAATTTTTTTGGAGAAAAAAAATCGATTTGAAAAAAAATTGATAGAAAAATTATACTAAAAAAAATTGGCGGAAAAAAGGCTAAAAAATAATTATAAGGTAGGTACCGAAAATAATCTTCCAAGCAAACAAGAATTTTAAAATTTCAAGTTTGAAAATTTGTTTTAAAAAATTGCTAAAAAATTCAAAGAAATTGAAAAAATTCTTTTAGCCAAAAAATTTTGTCTGGAAAATCTTTCAAAGTTTAAATACTTTTTTAATCTAAAAAATTGTAAGTTTACCTTGGAAAAAAATCAAAAAATTTATTTAAAAAAAAATTTTTAAAAAAAACTTCTTGAAGAAATTTTATTTTAATTTTGATACATTTTTAGTTTTCTTTGTAAATATTTTTAAATTTTTTATTTTTAATGAATGATTCCTTTTTTGAAAATCCTAAACTGCGATTTATCTACTTTTCAGCATTTTTGAGAATTTTCAATTCTTCTGAATTTTTAATTTTTCTTAGATTTTCAATATTCTCAACTTTTCCAAAATTTTTGATTCCTGATGAATTCTTAATTATTAACAATTTTCAAGATTTCCTATTTTTTTTGTACTCGACTTCTTGATTTTATTAAAAGTTCAGTTCTTTCAATTTTTTTTACCATCTAAATTTTTTTCTTAGTGGTTTTTGAAAAAATAAAAAAATAAAAATCCTCCGAAATAAGTAAATTTTTGTCAAAAAAAGTATTAGGACACTCAAAAAAATCTTTAGGAAAAATTAACCGAAAAAAATTCCAAAAAAATATTTTGATAACATTTCTTGAAAAATGATTTGATCGTGGCATTCATTTGATTTCATTCTAAATTATAATTTTTTTTTTGGAAGTCGAGACGAAACGGGTTTTACAAACCAAGAAAGTGAAGTTTTGAGCGAAATTAAAAAAAAATTAAAAATAGAATACCTAGTTAGGTATATGGATTTTTAAAATTGAAAAAAAATTTCTTGTTAAATTTTTTGGAAAAAAAAATGAAAAACTATTCCCGGGGGCGAAGCCCCTTTTTCGAGGTACCAAGCGGTGAGTTTTTATTTTAATTTCTAAACCGTGAATTTTTTCACACTATCTCTTCTAAAATCAGTTTTTGTAGTCATCAAAAATTGGAGCAGTGTTTCCAGATAAAAAATAGAAATATCCCAATTCAAACCTGCAAATTAACTCTTTGTTTACTTATCCCAAAATTTGGCCAGAATTGTCACATTTTTCTGATAATTATTTATAATTTTTTTCCCTCTTTTACGAGACAAAAATGAATGCAAAATTCCCGAAAAATAAAATCATAAATTTAAATAAATCGGTATCCTCTCTCGTAAGCTCAAAGAATGAGCGGTGGAGGGGGATGGGATTTGGAAAAGGGAGATTGAACGGGATGGATTATGCAGAATTTAGAATTTTATTATACATTCAAATATATGGTAAATTACGTTATAACATGGAATTTAATTTTTTCAAAATTCGTAAAAATATTCAAATTAGGTATACTTTTCCTTCGTTCAACTTGTCCTTTTTTTCCCCTGCGAATTGAGAATCTTGGCCACCTGTTGATTGTAATTTGGTATTTAAAGATGAAAAAAATATGTTACTCTGCGACCTACGAGATACAATTTTCATTCTCGGATGTGAAATTGAGATTATTTTATCTTCATGATGATAACTATGTAAATTATCTGGTTACTAATATTTGATTTGGTTTTACCCTAAAATTACTCAATTTCCTCCAAATTCACATTAGCAAGAAATTTGTTGACACATTATTCGTAATTCGCTTTTTTATTTTTTTTTATTTTTTTTCAGACGTTAGATTGATATTATTTTATCATGATGATTGATGACACCCACACCCACCTTGTTTGAACAAATTTTCACCCAAAATTACTCAATTTTCTTCAAAAGCACGTTTTGCACGAAACTCATTGATTGCTTGGTAGCAGTTTCGTACGAATTGAATGAAATGAATCATACTCCTATATTCGTCTTGAACGATAAATTGCGTCGGTTGAAAATATATGGCGATCTCTATTGAGCAGAAAATACAGCCCAGTACACTATTTTCAACTCTCTTATCTTTTGATTAATTGACGATACTCGTATTCAGTCGCATCGCCGATCGAAGCTGCCGATGAACAATACGAGACGGTGAAGAATTTGAAAAATCAACAAAATCGTTTTCTTATCACGTCGGTTCGAATTATTATACGTACCAGTGGTACAATGATGAGCCAGGTTAAATACGTATACCAGTGCGTTAGAGATGGTCATCGGTTTGTCGGAAACATGATTCAGCAATTTGCAGCGAAAGCGTATTATCAGACAGATTACAACATTCATTGCGTTGGCAGGTCTTCTTTTTCTCGAGGTGGCAGTATTTTTTCTTGAAAGGAAATGCTGTGTTGTGGATGAATTTGTTGCATGATAAAAAATCGTCGGCTTAGAGAAAAGGTGCCTCGTACAAAATAGGAATTCACACTTTGAAGCAATGCCATGTCATTTCTAATGCTTGAAGAAGGAACCTTTTTGCACTAACGATTTCAG
>FIZV01058868.1:0-33226 GCA_900050545.1 Trionymus perrisii | reverse complement strand
TCGAAATATCGTTTAAGCTGGCGCACTTCTCACCTTTATTGTTTGAAAAAAAAAAAAAAAAAAAAAAAGAAATTAATAGGTACCTAGTCTCAACTTATTCTCCACTACATGCATAGGTAAGTAGATCGTATCTACATTAAATTACCAACTTTTAATTTTTAAGGAAAAAGCAATTCGACTATCCACCGTGCCAGCGTCGTTTGAAGCTCTACATCTGTATATTCCGTTATCCTGCGGATTCGCACTTTTTATGAGCAATAAATCTTTCTCGATCGAAATTTTATCGCTATTTGAAATCCGTTCACCGTTTCTAGACAAGTATCAAAGGCCATGGTTATTTTATCTGACCAAGAAAGCGATACGTACAAGTATTCTAAATGCGTTTATTTATTCTTACCTGAACCAGTCGATCCTTAAATGATTAGATCCGTAAGCTACACATCTGAGAGTTATATCGCTGCCGCGTTTAACTTGAGACAGATCTGTGGGCGAAATCAGCGATACCCACGCATTATCGTCTATCCCTGAAAATAACGAGCGAGGGTCATGAAAAAATTTAACACGAACGTATGTAGCTTCTGTTTCTACGTAGGTAGGTAGTAGGTACTAGGTATATCCGTTAGGCAGGTTATAAGCGGGCACAGAATGAAATCAAAGTGTGAGGATGAAACTTGGCTCGGAAAAAGCCTCATGTAATTCTGAAGAATTGCATACATGTACCTACTTCTACTTGTAGCTGAGAGCGGCGACTACTTCGATAAAACATGTAGGTATGTACCTATTTGAAAAAAAAAAAAAACAAACAAACAAGAGAAGAGCTGTTATCGGAGCGGATATTCTGATAGGAATAGGTACTTATGAACAGTCGAGTATGTTAGGTACCTATGTAGTTAGGTAGGTACTATAGGTAGATAGACACTTGGTATGTCGCGCTCGTGTACCTACTGTAGGTACTTAGTAGTAGATAGGTACCTATCTAATTTATGTCACATACAACCCGAGGGGAAAAGCATCTCTGTACCGACACTTGTACAGAGAGAGAAAAAAAGGAGAAAACGACAGAACGTTTAACGTTGAACGCTGAGCGGGTGAGCGTAAAACAAGAATAAATTTTCATAAAGGGTAAATACCAGACTATAGAATGGTTATGGTTTGGTAGCCATGGTGATAGGCATATACGCTAGAGTCATAAAAGTTTATAGACGAAAAGCGCAATAAAATGGAAGGGGTGTACGAGCGTTTACGAGGGGCAACGACTTCTAAATACTGGCACGCTGTAAAGAAACAAAGCCGATACAAAAGTGACGAGAAATCGCGCTGGGTAAGTCCAGGTACGCAGCTAGTAGCTATACTAGCTAGCTACGTACATACGGTGGCGTGGCCTACGACCACGAATCAGTAGGTACCTACTAGGTATCTCTATCTAGATCTACCTAGGTAAAGGTATACATGTATTGATACCTGCGAAATTTTGAAAAAGAAGAAGAAGAATAAACTGGGTACTACGACTCGAGAGTCGAGATGTACTCGATCACTCAATTAAACGAAAGTCGAACCACTTACAATTCACCCGTACGAATATCGCACTATTTTTCACATAATCGTTCGAATCGGTATTTTGTAATTCACAAAGGTATTCGCCATCATCTTGAAAACGATCGACGCGTTCGATAACTAAATTACCATCACGCAAATAACGTCTCGAGGAGAGTGGTACATCAGTTCCGTTGATCTTCCATAAGAAGGACGCGTTCTTTGCGCGAATGAATTGTTCGCAAGGTAATTCGATTCGTTTCCCTTGCGAGACAAAAACTTCCTCTTGCCTCGAACCGCCAACAATGCTCAAAACTAAAACTGACATTTTCAAAAATTATTAATCATACTAAGTCAAGTAGATAATGAATCGGTTGCTGTACTAGTAGTACGAGTAGATGGGTCTAGGAGTAGTAAGTGGACAGGTCTAGGACACTCCTACTAAAATCCATAATTACCCTACCCTTCTCTAAATATATTTTAAATATTTTTTACCTGTAATCTAGGTACTTTTAAAAATTAATTTTTTGAGGGAGATAATCATGCTAACCCAAAAATCACAAAAATTTTACACATAGTAGGTATTTGTTAAAAAATCACCATATGGGTACAAGAAATTTATCACTACCTACCGATAAATCTAGGACAATCCCAACAATTTTCTAAAAACACTTCAAAATACCTAACTAATAATTTATATATAATTATACGAGTATATTTGTTTTCAATTTCATTTTTACTAGGCAGATCTAGGACACTGGTACCAAAATCCATAATTACCCTTCTCGAAATACATTTTTTAAACTTTTTACTCGTAATTTATCTACTTTTAAAATATTCATTTTTTGGATTACCACGAACATTTCCCTAAATAAATTTTTACAAAAGTGTATATTTGACTGGTGATTCAACCACAAAAAAACGAAAACCAATAAACGTACCTATTTTTTAAAAACTATCAAAAATCATTGCGAGGGATGGTCAGTATTTTCTGAGGATTGAATTCGAATAATTAAGCAGAGGAGAATCTCCTCATGCTGAGCAAAGTTAAATTTTTAAAAATTAAAAACTTAAATTGAATTTATAATTTAAATTAAAAATTATATTTTCCTATTATAAAATTTATTACATTTATAGAGTACTCGAGTAATATCGAATGGGTAAGTAGGTATTTGAATAGGTACCTATTGTTGATACAGCGTCGAAAAAAAAAGAAAAAAAAAAGGATAAAGTGGAAGTGCGGGACATTTGAGCATGCTACGTACATACGTATGCAATCAACGCATGTATTCGCACCTACCCCTGCCGTATAAGCTGATTATTACTTCCAAGATTGATGATTCTCAAACAAAAGTATTCGATAACTAACCAATGTATAGGTGAGTGAAATGAGTGCGAGATAATATGTATGTAGATGTACTTACGTAAAACGCTGATCATCGGGAAGAAACACATTTAACTATCGACGTCGCGTCGCAAGAATATGAAGAAATCCTCAAATTGATCAACTCTCGGTATAAAACATAATGTTGCGTTTTTTTTTTTTCATCGCCGCCTTTACGAACAAGAACCGGCATCGAGTTTACCGAAAATTGTAAACAGTGTCGAACCGCCGATTAAGACATTCGGACTAAAATACACGAACATTGCGGTTCGAAGAAATAAACACGACTGACTTGAGTAGTCGAGTATGGAGACCGACTACCGAGTAGAGTACTACTTCATTTCATCTTCATCCCAGTTCCCAGTCCAATTCCAAATTCGTATGATGGAACAGCTGTGAGAAGAAACCGTAAACACAGACAAAGGAGAACGATCGAGAGGGGAATACCAAGTACTAACCAAAAAACCAACGGGCAACGCGCACATAACAACGTTCGTTAGTCATAACGTAGGGAGGAACTGTTTGTAGTTGTAGCTGCACGAATGTACCGAACTACCGATATCGGGTAGGTAGGTAGGTACGAGTACCAGCGAGGGCTAGCATCTGACTGAGTCAAGTTCAGAACCGATGGTACAAACCTGCGTACGCATCATTCGCTGCACTGGAGCTGTGTAGCTGGAAACTGGAGAATGCACTTGAAACTTACGGTTAGGTACCGCTACGGCGCGGCGCGGCGCCACGATATTCTTCTCTTATTTTTACGTGTCTGCATGAGCTTAGGCGAAGAGGCCGCGTACTTTCAATTACAACGAACAGGCCTACCGTGACTTTTGATAAAAGTGTGGGCTAGTACGCAAACGCACTTATGCACTTACCATAGGTACCTAAAAAAAATCGCCGAAATTATTACGTATGCAGGTACCTATCTTAGGATGGTTCTTATTTCGAAAATCCGATTTTTTTATTTTATTTTTTTTTGGCATCTACTATGTACTGGCGAATACCTACTTTTCTAAGTACATAATGTATTTTCTGCTATACTTACTTTTGGTTTACGATACGTTCAAGATATGAGTTGAGTCGTCAAGTCGTAGGTAAGCCAAGTCAGGAACGAAATTATTCTTTCTTTTTTTCATTTCTTATGAAGGACACGCTAGATGAAACTTTATCAATTTCGAAAATTGGAAAAATACTTACCTAAGCGGCCTTTTTTACTTTTCTTATCCGTACGTCAAAGTCTGATTTTCTTTTCTGAAACGGGCATGGAAGTAGGTAGGTAGGTCTGGTCTAGTCTGGTCTGAGTGCTGTAAGTAGAAAAACAATTATAAAACTTTAGCACTAAAGTGAATCAACGAGTATTTTTCGCGATACTTACCAAGTTCTTCGATAGACAACGCTATATCAGTGTGAATAAAAATGAAATTAGCGTTTAACGCAAGGAAATAAAACAAAACCAACTAGGTACCTAAAAATTATTAGATATACGAGTAAAATATTATGTAGTGCTTTTGATTGAGAAAGCACGCATATCTACAAGGTAATTCAAATAACGGGTATTTTGGCTGTAATTCTTACGCTGAATACAATGATACTTGAAAAAAAAGAAAAATAATGATACCTAATCGGGTGAAAATAAATTTTTAAATCGATAAAAACAAACATAATTATACGCTATGGACGATAAATTGAAAAAAACAAATAAAATGACGATAAAAAAAAGTTGGGGCTTGGGGCTAGTATGAAACGAACGCGTTACTAAAATTAAAAAATACGATTCGAATTAACAACAATGTACAAAATTAGAAGTACCGTATATTGTAAAATGAATACAAATCGACGTTAAAATATATCAGTAGAAACGAGAAAAGAAATACATTACAATACGATATATTATATACTCATATATTTCCTTACAAAATGTAGAAATCGATTAATTCATTTTTTCGATATTCTTTTATATACAACGACGAAGAAGATACTTTATTAACGAAAGAAGGAAAGAAAGAAAGAAAGAGAGAGAGAGAGAGACAGACAGACAGACAGAGAGAGAGAGAGAGAGAGAGAAAGAAAGAAAGACGGAAAGAAAGAGTAGAGAAAGAAAAAAAGAAAGAACGAACGAACGAAAAAAATAGAAAGGAATAAAGTTAATCCAACAAATTATTTTAACGTTAATAAATAATATAAAATACATACAAACATATAATTACATCATCCATACAAAATTTGGAGAAAATAAAAACAATTAAACTCATAAAACAAAAAAAGGGGGAATTAAAACTTTTTATAATATAAAAACAATAATTTACAAAGAGGCAGAAACAAGTTCAACTTAAAAGTCATTTTTGCAGAAGAATATTATAATGGACCGTTTGCGCGTCGCGACTTGAAAATTATGCACCTAATTGATTACCTAATTACTTCACAGTTTGCTTGGCGATTGAATTTGCAGAACGATTCCTACTGGACATTGGTAAAGATTTTGGCGGTTGACTATCCGTTGCCGCATTAATACCGCTCTGCGACGGCATCGAAGACAGCGGGCAAGTTGTATTATTGAATCGCGAATTGCCAAAGTCGAAGTTTGCGACGTTGGTTGTGGCCGGTACAGCGATGCCGCTCGCCCGAGATCTTTCGGCAACGTAACGACGTCTTTCGTGAGATTGCGGTTCGGCGAATGGAGCTAAGGCGAATCCACGCCCTCTACCTACACGTCGGAAAAAATGGCCCCGTTAACATTTCGAATAGGGAAAAGGAAATACTTCAATTTACCTATTTGTTGTAAAATGGTATTACTAGTAGAAACTAAAGGTTGCTGCACCGCTGTTGAAGAATTTCTAACACGATTACTGCCCATTCGAACGTCTCCTTCGACGTTGTCTTGCTCGTTTTGAAATATTTTACCAGATCGATCTTCGTGAATATTGCCGTGTCCCTGCCTCGAGCCACCCTACAAACGATCACGACGAATCGAGTAAATGGTCCGATGGTCGGGACAAACTTACAAACGCGCCTATTCAAATACTACTTACAAATTTCAATAAATTCCAATCGAAAACGTAATCATAAGAGAAACCTTGCCGATGAAATAAACTGCGAAATATTTGTCTAAGGTGCGAATAGTCTGGAGCTTCTTCAAAACCAAGCGCTCGGCAATATAGCAGATACGTCAAAAATTCCGCTGCAATATACGATAAACGTTACAATCGACAGATGGCGTACACGAAAAATTGCTTACTTTACTTATAATTGAAGCGCGGAACATGAAAATTCGCTTCACTTACTCGGATAACCTTTACATAATTCTTCCAGCGGAGTGGACATTTTCTTTTCACTGATACGTTCGTATTTTTGTTTTTTCGTCGCCGCTTTCAAACCTTGCCAAGGTAATGAGCCACGATTGAAATACATCAACACATACCCTAAGGATTCCAAATCATCCCTTCTACTTTGTTCTATAAAATATAAAATTGAAAAATGAATTACGCGATGCAACACTACGTCGAACGCGACAACGGAGTCGAAACAATGTAAGAAGAAGCCGCCAACTCACCTATACCAAGATGCGTATTAATTGAAGCGTAACGAGCTGTTCCCGTTAAATTTTTATTCTCGCGATATTGTATATGCGTTAAGGTACGCGCATCTCGATATTTTTTCGCTAAACCAAAATCAATAATGTAAACCAAATTTCCTTTTTGCCCTAGGCCCATTAGAAAATTATCAGGTTTGATATCACGATGAATAAAATTTCTATTATGGATATAATCCACTCTTGAAATCTGCAACGAAAATTATGAAACAATGCGGTAGTCAATTCGATCATTCGTTTGCGTAATTTTCAAAGGGACAAAATTGAAAACTCGGATAAATTACCATTTGATCCGCGAGCAAAAGTACAGTCTTCAAAGAAAATCGTCTACTACAGAAATTAAAGAGATCTTCCAAAGAGGGTCCTAGAAGTTCCATAACCATGACATTATAATCACCTTCCGAACCACACCACTTGATTTCCGGTATTCCAGCTAAAATTACAAAACGCACGAGCCATAATTCGACGATACATTAATACCACATAGATTCTGCAACTACAATTCCGTTGCCCCTTATCTCTACATCCAATGAAATGTAACGAACAAGTGAAACGCACCAGCTTGTTGCATAATTTTGTAAATTTTTGATTCTATATGAAGTTGCGGATGTCTGGTTCGAACACATTCTAGTTTAATTGCTACTTCTGTACCCGTGGATATGTTTGTACCTGTAAAAAATGAACGTTTTCGGAAATTATTTTCAATTTAAACAAGATAATCAAAATCGAGCGAAATTTTTACACATCTTCTTTGTTTTAATCATATGTATGTACCTATCAGGCGAACAAAGATATTTGGTGCAATTTTATTTCAATAAAAAACCATCCGGTTGACCGATTTTATTCTTTTGACCATTGCTTCACCCGAAAATAGTTACCTACCTATCGACGGCAGAAACAGTAAATGAGCGAATAATGACTAACTCGATTAGAACTACAGGGGTATGCCAACAGCCAACTTCACTATGCCTACGATAGTGAAATATGAACACGAAGAACGAACTATAGGTTACAACTCGTTGGAATAGTTCGTAATGCTGGAGATGATCATTACTTTCGGGATCGAAAAGTTCGACATATCAAATATTCTACAAAACCATTTCGATAATCATTTATCAGTGCACAGATGAACAACGCATTTATGAATTGCTGCGCGTACTTGTGAGAACAAAGAATAATGCTGATAAAAGTTGGACGAATAAAGAGAATTATTTTACTGCATTATAAATATTACGATCGGATTTTTCACGATAAAAAAAAAATGAATGAATGTAGTTCCAACGTTTATTTGCAGTATAGTTCATCAGTAGATGGATATTGATTGATAATGAGATGAAAAAATTTGCCATAAAAACAAAAATGTTTGGTTTGGTGTTTCACAAAGATAAGAGGTATCTTAAGAAATGATTGTAATGTCAGGATGGAAACACTTGGTAACTATTTGATGTTTTTATCTCAATGGAATACATTTTTAAGAACCGTTCTTTTCCATTTCAACCTGACGTTGAAACAAAACACGCGTGCTTTGTATACCAAAACAAAAAACTAATGCAATTTGAGAAGTACGTACCTAGATAGATATCTCCGAATGATCCACTGCCAATCTTCCGACCTAATCTGTACTTATTACCGACTCTTAGCTCCATATTTTTTACGAATAAATAATAATTTACGAGCTATTCATATTGCGTTACAAACTGAATATATTCGCATTGAAACGATCATTAGAACGGACTACGGTATTAATTAACAATACTAAAAGAAAAGACCGCTACTATCACCGAAAATTTACATATGATTTTACAAAGGCTTGAAGTAATTAACGTGTCCAAATTATCTTTTATTCTTTTTTCACATCCTTGATTTTAAGATTTTTCGATTTCGACTATGAAACGGAGCACTGACGGACAGAGTGCTTGAGCAGAGTAGAGTAGTTCCTAGTTCATGAAGACGTGAACCGCGGACACAAAAACTCCCAACGAACGAGACAAGGAACGAGAAACGAGAAGAATTGAAAATCCGAAATTCGATGTTCAAACTTTTTTCTTCGTATCTTCGAAAAGATTTTTACAATGTAGGTTTTTTTAATTTTGATTTTTTGAAGAGTTTTTTAACAATTATTTTGCAAGTTTGAGATTATTATATTATTTATAAATGAATGAAAAATCAAAAATGAAACCAGAGAAATTCAACAAAATAAATAAATAATATGAAAATAATAATTTCAAACAAACGAAGACGAGAACGAGTGAACGACTCAAGAGAACTCGAAGATTTGAAAACAAAACTGGAAACAAAGGTGGAAAACGAAAAAATAACGAAACATGAAAAATGCTTGGAACAGCCATAAAAACTAAAACAGAAACAGTGGAGCATAGAAACTATATAGAAACTTCTTTTTCACTTTTTCTTTTTTTGATCGTCCATCGCCCCAGATCGCCACTTTTGTTTTGCTCAGTAGCTGATTGTGATTGTGATCATCATCAACTCAACTTTCAAAGCCAGCACTCAAAAAGTTGTAAGTTCGTACTTCGAAGTACTTTGTGAAGAGTTCCAAATTTATAATATCCGAAGTCAACTAAATACTAATGGAACTCGAAGTTGCCCAAGTTCATAAAATATAAGAGCTTGCTTGAAAATGAATTGATTATGCTTCTATGAAGTTACGAAAGCTGAAAAAGTTGAATTCAAACTAGTACTGTGTTATGATATCGATTTTCTGTAAATTAATCTGTAGTAAATCTGTATCAAATTTCAACATAGTAAGTTTTAAATTAATTTTGAAAAAAAAAAGTTGTGTTTGAAAGTTGAAACATCAAGATGAAGAATTAATTGTAACTCAATCACCGTCGTCGGCTGTGAAATTTTTTGAGAGTAAAATCGTTAAGTGGCTTAGATATAAAAGCTTTGTGTTAACTTTCACATCCCATACCGACCGTACTTTGGCGTGCTTGATGTGTTTTAGAATTGTTCCCCCGTAAAATTCTGTTAAAGTTACTTGAGATCACTATGGCTCTTTCTGCGGATTTAATAATACCTAATGCAAAAGTATCGGAGAACTTCAGCGAATTCCTCAATGAAAAAGAAGCGTGAGTTTCATCAATGTTTCACATGAATTACGTTTTTAAGTAGGTACAAAAATTGTGAAATTCTTTTTTTCGTCAGATTGGCGGATTCTCTGAGAAAACGTGGTAACGAAGAATACAAATCGAAGGAGTATTCCAAAGCCCTCAAGTTTTACAGTGAAGCTATAGGTGAAGTACTACTCGTTTTTATTACTTTTGAAATTAACGCAAACCTGAGTTTGTGTATGATCACTGATCAGTTAGAAATACTGAAATGATTGTTTCATTACGTTCAATAGATATACTACCAGAGAATGCTTCTTATTATGGTAATCGTTCGGCTTGCTACATGATGCTAGGACAGTATTACAAAGCTCTAGAAGATGCACGGAAGTCCATTAATTT
The DNA here is from genome assembly GCA_900050545.1 of Trionymus perrisii. Taxonomy (NCBI): domain Eukaryota; kingdom Metazoa; phylum Arthropoda; class Insecta; order Hemiptera; family Pseudococcidae; genus Trionymus; species Trionymus perrisii. The sequence continues at coordinate 23,250 of FIZV01058868.1, read as the reverse complement.
AGATAGCAAATTCGTCAAAGTTAGTAAACAATTCATCTTCTTTTCTACTTGAGATCTTGGATTTCTCTTGCCTTTTTAAAATTTTGTATTAGTTGTTCTTTTTACTGCGATGATGATGTATTTATTGTTTTTGCATTATCCAGGGTTACCTCAGAATAATTAAGTGCTGTATTACAATGGGAGAAATCGTTGAAGCTGAAAAAAATCTTAAAATTGTTACAAAGTTGGATCCTGCTAATCCTAGCATTGCAATAGAACAATCCAATTTGAACCAACTGAAAACAACCTTCTCGAACGCCGAATCGTCGTATAAAAATAAAGATTACCGTCAGGTATAATTTTGGTCATTTCATTCGTGTATCGCATTCTGTGGTATGGTTCTGTATTCATATCATTGGAACTTGAAGTGACTGTTGAATGTTATAATTTCAGGCAATTTATTATCTAGAAAGAGCGCTGGATTTGGCGAAATCATGTATCTCGTTTAAAATAATGAAGGCAGAATGTCTAGCTTTTCTAAAACGTTTTCAAGAAGCTCAAGAAATTGTCAATAGTATTTTAAACAGCATCGATAAGCAAAATGTGGACGCAATTTACGTCCGAGGAATGTGCATGTACTACATGGACAATATAGACCGCGCATTCACTCATTTTCAACACGTTTTGAAGTTAGCTCCCGATCATTCCAAAACCGTTGACATTTATAAGGTGGGTATTACATGTGTTGAACCCTTCGACCGTTTTCATGCTTTCTGTGTGTTATTAGATAACACCCTATGTATAACGATCAATATCAATGTATAATCGCAATCGGTAACTCGATTCCTCGATTCGAATTATTGCGATATTTTTGAAATTTTAGAAAGCCAAATTATTGAAACAAAAAAAAGAAAAAGGGAACGAAGCTTTCAAAGCTAGCAAATTGAAAGAAGCTTATAATTACTACACCGACGCTCTTAGTATTGATCCTATGAATGATTCGTATAATTCTAAGCTATACTTTAACAGAGCTACGGTTTCTTTTAAGGTGAGTGTAACTTGTTAAATGTGATGGTTCTATTAATGTGTTGAAAAATGAAATAATTCTCGAATTCAATCGAAATTCTAATTACGCGCAGCTTGGCCGGTTGAACGAGTCCGTGGAAGATTGTTCGTCGGCTTTAAGTTTAGACGATAAGTACATTAAACCACTTTTGCGCCGAGCGAAATGTTATTTGGACTTGCAACAATTTGACGAAGCAGTTCGAGACTACGAGAAAGCCTATAAATTAGAACGGACAGATGGTATGACTCTTCGTTGTAAATCTTCCTTTCTTCCTGAATTACCGATAAGTGATAATTAGTGCCCTCATTTTTGAATGTACAACAGAAGTCAGATTATTGTTGAGCGAAGCTAAACTACAACAGAAGAAATCAAAGAGAAAAGATTACTACAAAATACTCGGTATTCAGGCAGATGCGTCTACAGATGAAATTAAAAAAGCTTATCGTAAACGTGCACTCGTTCATCATCCAGGTAAGTTGGATTACCATGGCTTATAGAATTTTTCGCAACGACCATAAGTGATTTTATCGGTATTTACGCGCGCTTGCACCTGGCAGATCGTCACGCCAACGCAACGGAAGGCGAAAAAAAAGAGCAAGAAAAGAAATTCAAAGAATTAGGCGAAGCTTACGGCGTTTTATCGGATCCTAATAAAAGAAGTCGATATGACAACGGCCAGGACCTTGAAGATTCGTACGGTAGTGGTACGTATCGAATCACTAAATACGAAAACCTAGGTAAAAACTTCATCTCATCCATTTCGTTGCTTTTGTTACAGATATAGATGCGAGCAACGTGTTTAGGACATTTTTTGAAAATTCTTCCAATTTCCGTTTCGAACCGTGCAATCGCAATAATTACAGCACTTTTTCGTTCAAATTCTCTTGAATAATTGGCGATAAATTTCGTTTATCAATCGTACTTTCTTGGATATTTTGTTTCCAAACTTCTGCGATTCGAGCACAGTTTATTCTCAAACCAATGCTTATTTACGCATCTTAGTTGGGGAACATCGGCGGAGGATCAGAAATCAGTTGAATAAGCAATGGTATATAAATGCGCATGCCTCATCATGTTGCAATTTGTTCATATTGACATTTTTAGTTTCATTATAAATAATAGAAGTGTAAGTACGTGTTTTCGTATTATGTCATTGCGTAAAGTATACTTTTTTCTATTCATTCGTCAATCTTATTTTTTCGATACTCGTAGTACATAACATACTAGGGACATATTCACACCAGATCCTAAAAATTACAAAATGGAATTTACATGTTGTACAGGTTGTTATGTTCAACCACCAATTAACAAGGTGTAAATTTTTCATGAATATTTTACAAAATCGGATTAGAAACATCTGACAGTTTGCCAGCTTAAACCGCTGGGCTGATTTTCTTAACTTAAAAAATAATCAACTTGCTGATACAGGGGAATAGGTGCGAAGTTCAAGTTCAACCATACATTTTATGAACAGTATCTGAAAATATCAACATTTTGAGAAAACTTTAAAAAAATTTTAATTTCATTCCTGAAATTATTAACGTTAAATAGCGTTAAGTAGTGTTGAATTTTATTTTAAAAATGAAAAATAAATAAAATGGTTTAATGAAAATGATTAAAAAATAATGGAATGTTCGTCTAATTATTGTTGAAAAATTAATGTTAAAACAGACTAATAAGATAAAAATTTATTCATGATTTTTCTGAATAAATAAAATTTTAATTGGTAGTTAAATAGATAAAAATTAGGCGAATCAGGTTGAAGAACCGAGAAAAAAAATGCGGATCAGAATCGCGTATAATATTTAGTAAAGCGAAATCATTTATTTTTTTCAACCTCGGCAGTAGAATCGAACGGGCATACATTACATTTTATTAACATTCATTCCACGTCAATGATTTCCAATCACTTGATTTGATTCGATTATTCCATCGGGCATCTTTTATGCATACACGTACATATCAAATGGTTTGGTAACGAATAATTAAACTGCAGAGATCAACTTTCGGATTTATTCTTTATCGCTCAAATCTGGAAACTAAAAGTTAAACGAGAATTATTTTTGTAGGTACCTATACATACTACATACTCGTAACTACACAGTAAACAGGGGAGGGGAGGGGATAAAAAGTAACAGACAAATCGACTTACGTCAAGCTGATCATCCAACAACTGGTATTGCGATAAGGCAGTAACTTGTTCCAAATATTTACGATCTGCGAATACTTTTTGAAGAAAGCTCATTCTATCACGGTCGTATTCTTTCATGATCTGTTCGGAAAACAACAAGATGGAATATTGTACAGTATAAATAATGTAAAATGTAATTACGAAGGAGTACCTAAATGATTTTTGCCGCCAGTCATAATTTAGAAACGATACCTACAAAATTCATTGACGAACGCTATTCAATTTCAAAATCGAAGCAAGTTGCTAAATTTATTCAAGACTACGAATAGCCCAAGAACTTCGGCGCCTACGTCTACCTATGTACGAAAGAAAAATATTTACCGCAGAAGAACATGCAATACACTGACTGAAAGCGGGAGTTGAAGGAAACATGACTTCGTAATCGGCAATAAATCCTCGAATCGAATGGGGTATTTTACCCAAACACGAAACACTATTACTGGCTGCTAAACCTCTGCACCGACAGAAATCGAACAATAAATAAGTTCTTCCTCAACTTATATCGATAATTCATTTTACTCACTTCTTCGGATGCTGTAGTAGTGAAACAAGTAACTCCACTCCGAAAGAAGAAGCGATACCCGATAAGCCGGGTCTCGTTACCGTACACTGCTGATCTAGAGTTCTATCGATAGTCGACTAAAGAATTCACATAAGTCGATTAGACGAACATTTCAAAGTTGATAAAATAACAATACGCACATCTACGTACATTTCCGGGAGCGACGACGTCATTGCAAAAATAACAGCCCAATTTTTCATCACAATTTCGATCGTTTATACCGTGTCGTATAATTAAATACGAATCATACCCCAAAGCAATAGTAATAGCGATCTAGAAGTGTAAATGGAGAGACGGTAAGAATATTATTTATTACACTTCCTCCAATGTATTGAAAACGAAATAAAATCTGATTTTTACCTTATTATGATACGAACATAGAACTGTGGGTAACCAACGGCTTTCTCTGGAATCGGTCAACATAAAGACAACGTCGTGCTTTTCAATTAATTCGTTCAATTTACAAATATGATCTACGTTATGAGATTCGTTTCCAGGAATTGGAATACGCAAAACTTTGCCGGTTACGTTCTGTCAGAAAGAATAAGAATAATATTAATGTAGTAACAAAAATATTCGCGTTCATGAGCATAATAATCATAGATTACCATTCCCGGGTGAATTAATTGTAATGCCTGTGCAGCAGCTATAGCTTTGGGCAAAGCTTTGGTAGCGTCTTCGAAAGTATATAAGGACTGTCTAGCCGGATTCGAATAAGAAATGACGCCGCTGTCGACGAATGTGACATTTCTAATTCCCCACGCCTGTGAAATTAATTAAGTGGAATTTCAACGTCGTTTTTTCCTTCGAAAACACACATGTATATCGTAAGTAGGGTACCGTACTAGAAGTACACGAGCGACAGAACAACCCAATGTTCCAGCTCCCAACAATAAACAAGACGTGTTCTCCAAAGTGGTCAAATCTAAATCCGGCTGAAGTCTCCACTTAACTAATTTCAGATTCAAGGACACGGCACGACTGGATAATCTAAAATGGTAAATCAACAATTCAAATATTAACGTCGGACAAAAAGTTTGACGAATATTTCCGTTCATCTAAGTTCGCTTACTTTTTTGGATCCATATCGTCGCTTAGATTAACGTGCTTAGGATGTAGTTTACCTTTGTCGTTTTTTTGCCAACCAATAAAATCCCTGTCATTTTTCGAATCCAGACTATCATTTTCTATGCATAAAAAATTGATTAAGTTTGGGCGGATTGCTCCGCAACAAAATTGTATAAAAATGAAAGAAATCCAAAAACAAAGATTAGCTTACCAGAAATGCGAACACTAAACAAGTAGCTTTGATTAAGCCAATCAGAATATTCGCCTCGAAGCGAAACAATTTTGAATTCATTACTAAAAGTCTTGCCGCTGTGAAAATAAGATAATTGCATGAGATGCATAAAAACAAACATCTTGGAAATGTTTCGAACAGGTGAATAGCGAATTACCAGTGGTATTTCAAAAGGTAAAGATAATTACGTAAAGGCCAGCCAGGAACATCGTCCAATCGAGAAGGATCTAAAAATGCCCAAAATATCTTTTCTTTCGTTTCTAATTGTTGCTCTAAACAAACGAACACGAAATACTACCTTTCAAATATTTATGGTATAGGTACTAAAGAACACCGACCAGAATAATTATTTATGAAGTCATTCAGGGTTATAATGGAAATATCCTGGGATTTTAGACGGAAGCAAAAAAAACCTTTTTGATCTTCAGACAATTTAGCGTGTGATTGACTTAATTGCAAGATCTAAAACAAATGAAAAGTAAGTAGGTCTAGGTACTTAAGCCAACAGTGGGAAATAAATTGAACAATTATACATGTCATTACTCACTTGCTGAGATGAAAAAATCACTTCCAGTTTAATAGGCGCTTCGCAAAGATGAAAATGAGAATGCAGTAAGGCTGGAAAAGCGAACCAGTACGTGAAAACATAGTTTTTCAAATCCTATAAAGCACAATACAAAACGGCATTACACGTTATTTCCCTTCTAAAGCGAATAAAATATTTTTTAAAAAGTAGATTTATAACCTACGCAAAATGTCAACAAAACGAATGTTACAAGTAATGTTGGGTCTATCACAGCTTCGCCAGTTTCTATACTATTAAGAATGATGTTTCCATAATGCCTAATTAATTCAGATTTGTCGCAATCTTTAAATCGTTCTATCGTATTTTTATTGATATGATAGCCATGGCAATAACATCTTGAAAAGCATACATCGTAATTTCTGCAACGAAACGTAAGAGTGGTTTAGTTTATCGTACATGAATTCAAAACTCTCTTCCAACTTAGTATTTTTAGTTTTTTACTTATTAAACGATGTGCAGTCAATCAGTGTGGCATTGGTTTTTTCACAATGAGAATAATAACCCCAAATATGTCTTATAACTTCGTCCAATTTATCTTCCTCCAATTTGATGTCAGCAAATTTAAACCAGAAACTACTATTCACGAAAGACGCAAACGGAGCAAAACGTAATGTCTTGTCTTTAGAAGTCATCTGTAGTCCAATTTCATCCATTGTCGCCGTTTAACGCATTTCAATTATTACTAAAAACAAAATACAATCGCAATTAAACACAATACAATTTACTCAATTCTTCATGAAATGAAATGAAAATGATAACGTTCTTGCTATGTGATAAGACGTCCATTCCCCCCTCAACCCTCATTCTACCCTCCCAATGACTGGCAGTGAACACTGTCACTACTTAGCACACAAGCACAGTCCGAGATCCGACCCAACCGCGACCCGCTACGACCCGGAAAAATAGAAAATACCAGCATTTTCATGATTTCATGATTATAAAATTTCCCTTTCTTGGGATCCAGCCTTCCAGCGTGATGTGCAGTTTTTAGAAAACTTGGATAGGTAATCATTTTCGTAATCAGTTAATTACTTTTCAGTCATTTCAATGAGTGCATGACTTTGCGATTTTGGTACCTCAATGTTGGTGAAGGTACCTTACCTATACTAACTATACTAAAAAAAAAGACACAATACAAGTATACAACAACAACTTGAATGAGTTTTTGTATTTTATTTTGAACATTAATTAACAAGTATCAATAACACCATAGAAAAAAAAGGCAAAATGTAATAAAATCACAAAAAAAATCAAAGGTAACAAAAATATTAATTTCAGAATCCGAGTATTAATTACTTAATTATACGTTTTGAAGGTTGAGGTTTGAACGAATTGAGAATAATCATTTACACATGGCCAAATTGTTCTATCAATGCCTCTCCATAATGAGAGATGACATAATCGTGGTAATACATCATTATGCACAACGGTTGGCCAAGTATCAAAGAAATCCATACTACAATATTACCGAAGCGAGATCCGTACTTACTTTCGACATACGTACTTAAATAGGCTAACGGCATCTGCAAAAATAAACGTAGCAATGATGCGAACAATAAAAACCTTAAAATGCTAAAAACGTAAAGTAATGGTTACACTCACTTGCATCATCATACCAACAAATGCCCAACTTTTGAATGTTCTTAAAGGTACACTTACGAGGAATTCGTGAAAAAACGCGCTAATGAAAAATACGGTAGTACTCGCAGCTACTTTACTATATCCAATTTCAACCATTGGCCAATATACGTGTCTGTATTACACGAATGGAAGAAAAATGTGAGTGAAATCGTCAGAAAATTTTTTCGCGATACCAAATGATGAATTTTACCTGAGAGCCCATCGATGAACAACAGTATTCCACTTTCTCCAAAAAACGTTTACATTTGTAGCGTTCCACCAATCCAAATAGAAATTTCTATCAGCAAAATGAAATAATTCTCCGGTAAAATTTAACCACGAATGAAAAAGTAAGTAAAACGATATCAGCCAAATTAAATGATTTGGAATCTGAAAAATTCGGGACGCATAAATAAATTGTAACTATAACATACTTAATCATCAGAAAATAGAATATTGTAAAGCCAGGTATACTACAAACTCACAGAAAGTTTGAGGAGTCTTTCGGTAGCTTTCAATAGATCCATATTCTAAAATGATATAAAAATAATGTAATTTACAAAGATCTTATACTACGAAAAACATAAATCACGCACGTATGTATATGAACGACGCACACTTACAGAAAATGGTATCAAAGCATTCTTGACAGAGGGAATCATCCATTGTTGAAATAAAGCAGCCATAACTTGAATACCGATTAATAATTCCAAAATTCGTTTCAAAATGAACCTACAGAAAAAGAAATCAGTTTTACGATAAAAATAATTTCTTACCGTGAAAAAAAAAACGGTTCCGCAAGCGTTTCTGCTCACCTTTTTCGAATTCGGTCTGTTTTTGGAAAATTCAACTCATAACATAAGGTAGGTATTACCATGAAGTATAGTAGATTCGCCATATTTAAATTATCGGGATACTTCACTAAATGCAAATCTTGCTCGTAAATGGATTCTTCGTTATTATTCACAACTTGTTCATCACTGAGCGCTTAAACGTCAACCAAAAAACGTAGTATTACTTTCAATAATGATGGTTGGACGGCACACGTAAGTAGGTAGGCATCATTTTTATGTCGACTACTCTACAGTATATTACTTACGATATTTGTGATTGGTATCGTCGAACTTCTTCCTAAATTCCAGTTTCGAAGTCCATTCTTTTCTGCACCACATATTTACTTGAATATATGACCATAATTTCAGAAACAGTACCGAATATATGAAACACACCGTACTGGCACCAACTGTATATTACAAACAATAAAAGCACCGATTATTTCTTTCTTTCTGTTTTCTTATCTTATTTAAACGAAGCATAATTGCAGCGAAGTTAAGAGCAACGATACGTTGTTTCTAAATGGACTCAAGCAAAGCCGAATTCATTACGTACTACTTATACGAATTACCTCAAAATTTGTAATATTGAAATACGCCCAATAACAAAAAGAGCAACTTGATACTTCATCATTGAAAAAAAAAAACAACAACAAGCACACCAAAACAACTCAAATTAAGAAAACCCGCTAATGACAATTAATTTTGTGTAAATTTAAACTATCTCTGCAGAAAGCATACGAAAACTGAACTACGACAAAAAAAATTTACAATAGATCCGCGAGATGTAAACCAACAACCGAAATATATTACAAAGCGAAATGGAACAGCCTATGGAAGTAACGTAACTATAGGTAATTACATATATTCACCCTACAACAAAATTCTTCGTTCGTTTTTTCAAGTTCCTACGCACTTTTGCTATTTTTAATTAAACGTCAGATTCATTGAACATCAACTGCAAAAAGAATCAATTTCAGTGTTAATTTTCAAAGTAACCTTTTAAACTCATTTTTTCAGTTGAAAAATAATTGCTTCTGCTTCATAATCATAACAATAAGATTCTGGTTAAAAAGTAGAAAAAAAAATCTACCCAGCAATCCAGCAGGGTTGATTATTTTACTAAACTGTAAGACTTACCACTTACAAATTACAATTTCCGACAATTATTTACGTATAAAACATCATTCTTGTATCTGTTCTTATAAATTACTTCAAACAGAAACAAGCAATCGGTTTAATACTAACTCAAACTAAACTGGGTTGAATATGTGGTAATAACCAACATCGGTATAAGCACAATTGAGCTCGCATTAATTATTTGAAGTTGTAGTCCGGTCTTTTCGTTATATACTCTCTAAAAACAACATTTCATAAGTAGTAAGATACACCTTTAATGGCCCGTTTCCACAATTTGAGAAACTATGCAAAAGTACATTGTATTCTCATTTTCTTGTGCTTCAAAACATTTTATCCACTCACTTTCGATAATCCTTTTTCGATGAAGAGACATAGTGAAAGGGGAACAAACGAATCTAAAATTTAAATTTATAAATTACTTATAAATTAAATTGTGAAGAAAAAAACATGTCAGGAAATACTTACATGCAAGCAAAATCAAGGATGTATTGTGCTCCTTACCATTCTCCTCTTTAAGTAAAATAATCCATTGTCTCGGGTCAATTCGCACACCATAACTATCAATAAGATTGAACGAAAAACATTAACTCAAATTTTTGACGTTGAATTTCATTTTGTTTTTTCAGTAAATAATAAACAGTTGAGATATATACAATAAAAACAAAAAACTAACCGTAACAGGTTTTCCAAAAGAAGGCGAATTCCACCCATGGATAACAGAATGAATCCCCAGTTAACAAAACCACTGAAGTTATCAAACCCAGATGACCACGAAAATAAGGAATCTTGATATTTATGGCATCTGAAACAATTTCAAATTATAAATCTAACAAATTAAATAAACTTGAGCATGCATTCATAGTTCATGATAGGAAATTTTGTAAAAAAAATAATGTAAAAACGTAACAGACTTCAGAGAAAGAAAAACATACGGTTTATCGGGTTGAAGTTGTCTAACAGACTCCTCACATTTACGGAAGTCATCTGCTTCATTCAAACTTCTGCTTCTTCTGGATTTTACGTTGATATCTTCCATTCCGGACATCTTTCATTGAGTTAGAAAACTAAACACCAAATAACGAGATGGAAGCAGGTCACAGTGCAACTGAAATTTTGCAAGGCAATAGTTTGAGGATGAATGGCATGAAACAGTCGTGTGAAAAACTAGTTTAAAAGTAGTAAAATTTGTAAAATGAATGTTGATGAAACGGAGTAAAATGAACATGAATCGACTGATAACTGATGATAACACAACACAGTTCTTTTTTCAACGAGTTGCGGAGGTTTGCGGTCATTCGGTAATTGTCGTCCCTCACCTTATTTACCTTATTATTGCACAATTTCCAATAAAAATTTGAAATCCCAAATGATCAAAATCGAACACGAATTATTATGAAATTTTTCACTCTTGTATTGTTTTGAAAATAAATTTGAGTTTGAAATGCCTAAATTGATATTTAATTTAAAAAATTGAAAATGAAACGATTGTGTATGTAAAGGTGTATGTTTTTAATTGTACTCTTTTTGTGCTACAGATGGGCAAAAGTAGTTTACTTTTGTATAAAATTCATAATGCATCAAAATTAAGTTAACCAATCCGGCGAAAGACTCTTTAATTTTCACCAATCAAAATGATTAGCTTCTCAAGAATCAGATTCGACATAAAAATTAAAATCGGATCTATCGGATCCCTGTTTTTTTTGTGAAAGTTTCAAGTTGATTAGTTGACAATTTTTTTTTCTTCGAAAATAATTGGTGTTTTCCATTCTTCTTCTGCAGTGCAGAGTTTTCTACTGATAAGTGAATTCTTTCGAGTCATTCTTGGACAAAAATCATCTTGAATCTATGGAAATGTTTAAAATTTGTTCCTTAGCCATTGTGAAGTGAATTAGTATAAAATCCTGTAAATCTCTGTCGTTCACTATTTGCGTACTCTGAATAGCTATAGCACAAATCGAGGAAGAATACTAATCGAAGGTATCAATCTTTTCGTATCAATTTATATCACGCTTGAAGATGATGTCCTTTCTCATTTTGCGTTTTATGTATCGCGCTGTGGGGTTCGAAACATGAATTTCTTCTAGTTATGATTAAGTATTTGCTTATGGTTTCACTGCCTTCAATTTAACAACAATAATTATTATTAATCACCAACCTGTGTAGTTCTTTTGTCAGTTGTCAACTTTTGATGACTGCCACTTTTCATAAGCACTATTTTCATTTCCATCTCTTGGTTCTAATATAAGATATCGCTAGGCTGTATTACGCGATCATTACATTTTATGTTCCGAAATTATATTGGGTAGAAATTTCGGAATAAAACAGTTGTTATTACTTTAATGTTTAGAAATCAGTACGTGAATAGATATTTATGTACATATTTTATGTGCTTAATACTGCGAAATTTGTAACATTTTTTATGTTGCTTCTTAATCAATCAATTTATGCATCAAATAATTTGAAAAGGATTTTCAAATTTCAGTTTTCATCGTTACAAAATTTTCTACCCCCCCTCGATGTTTCTACGTTCAAGATTTATGTATCTACATACCCATTAACAGCTTTTTGTATTTTTCGATTGTTTTAAATATTACAGGTTTATGCTATTATACGTATGTAGTTGTATTGTTGACAAATTTCACATTTTTATCTTATCCTTACAGATGAGACGTCGTGAAGATATTCAAGTAAACGTTGCTGGCTTTCGTAGGAATATTAAAAATTTAACTCACAATTACTCCGACGCTCAGGTGAATTGCAAATTTTATTTTACAGCCTGAAATATAAGCCTTCCTTCATTCCTTCCTTCCTTTTTCGAAACTTTTACAACTAAATGTAAAACTACCCGATGAAACGAATATTACTAAAAACCGCTTGTTGGGCATAAGAGAGGTACTTGTACCCGTTATCAGCACACTCACTTTTTGAAGTAATCGTTAAGGCATTCGAATTATAATTGATAATGATTATGTGAAAAGTTAAGAAGTTTATATGCTGACCTTGTCTAAACCACGGTTTCTTTACCTGCGTCGCCATGTATCTAAATCATGCATTCTAACTTAACGAAACCTCTTTAAACATTTACGCAGAATACTTAATTTAATATCATTCTTACGTATTTTTTTGAACTTGTTCAATAACGAATAAATGTTCTCATTTTCAGGTAAAAGTACGAGAAGCCACAAGCAATGATCATTGGGGGCCTAGAAGTAGTTTAATGGCGGAAATCGCAGATTTAACGTATAATGTTGTTGCTTATTCGGAAATTATGAATATGATTTGGAAAAGACTGAACGATCATGGAAAAAACTGGAGACATGTTTACAAAGCGTTACTCTTACTGGAATATTTGATAAAAACAGGCTCTGAAAAGGTATTCGTTCGAAAGTACTGGTAACGTAAAAACCTTATCGCATTTCGTTGGCACACTAATTCTTCCTTTCATCAATTATGTAATTCTGTGACCGTGTGCCCTCGCAGGTAGCTCAACAATGTAAAGAAAATATATTCGCCATCGAAACGTTGAGAGATTTTCAGTACGTCGAGGATGGCAAAGATTCCGGCTTGAATGTCAGAGAAAAAGCTAAGCAACTTGTGATTTTATTAAAAGACGACGACCGACTGCGTAATGATCGTATACGAGCTTTGAAAGCCAAAGAACGATTCGCGCAAGCGGCTTCTTTTAGTAGTGATATCGTGGCTGTAAGTAAAAAAATCTTTTCATCTGCAATTTTTCTTGTTTGGTAATAACCGCATGGTAAGCAAAAGCACATAAGTCGCATTTAGTAGTAACAATGCAATTTACATCTACCTTCGTTTGATTCATTATGTGTATTTACTTATCTACGATTTAGACAAAATGAAAATGCTTCGTATATCCATTTTACCTCTCATCTTATTTGTTTTGTTCCAATGTTGAACTTAGTCATTCACGTACTCCAAAATACAGGGTTCATCGATTCTTTTTTTCTTATTTATTCACCTTATTTGAAAAATTTTCTGCCCAAAGCTAATACGCTGCTAACAGCTTTGTAGGTGTATGCCAATAGTATGACTTTGGAGCGAAATTTTGCCTTTTTTTTTCCTCTATAAAGTGTAATCTATTTTAATACGCCCTCATGGAGGTCAGCTGTTGGTACGTTTTTCCCTAGTGTTAGCTGAATTCATGTATTGAAAAGTTTGATCATCGAATAGGCTTCTTAATCATTTCTTCGACGACGATTACATTCGTTATTTAAATTCTAATTTTGAAATAATGGTTAAAAAGGTTTGGTTGAATTAAGGTAGATAAGATACCTACGTAGTACGTAGGTATGGTACGTACTTTACTTACTACCTAATACCTATGACCTACCTATAGTACCTATAGTACACCTATCTAGGTACTTATTTGATTCGCTTCCCTCCTACTCGTATACCGCGTTATCGGTATCCGTGTACGTATTATAATTTTTTATTTTTGCTGTCAAGTAGGGATTCCCTAATTATTATGGTGGTGTTTTTTACTAACGCATTAGTTAATGCTTTGCCTTGTTTTTCATTTTTTTTTTCACAATTAGGATAATGCGTTTCCTCATTTCAATGCACAAGATACTGGGGTGAGTTGTTTTATTCTCACGCGTATTTAGGTTTACGTTAGGTAGACTGTAAACTGTAAGTAAGTAAGTAAGTAATTAAGTAAGTAGGTATTTACTACTTGCCTATTTTTCTTCGTAATTTTCTGTTTCAAACGATCGAAATTTTGGTGAAGAGCGAAAGTTCAATTCGAATATTACATGAAAATTAAGGTAAAGTATCCAGTAGTGAACACCTTGATGTTCGAAGTCGAAAAATAACGTTCATAATTGCTTGAATGAAGATTAACACCGATTGAATGAGTAGGATTTTACAGACTGCAGTGGAATGCTGCACACTCGAGAGCTCGATTAAATACCTAATCATTCGTTGATAGTTCGACGATGAGTGTGGCTCGATCGTTGGTGAAATATGATGTTATTGCCGAATGTGTAGAAGAATTTATTAAGACATGAATGCGAAGTACATAGCGAATTTCTTGTTTTATACATATATCTACAATTATGATTTCAGCATTAAATTATTCTGGAAAGTCTAAGCTATCAATATTCACGTGTTTCGAAAAATTCTACCCATATGTACTCGTATTGCATAATTTTACTCAAGTGTTGGCTACTGGTTCTGGAATTTAGTAAGCTACACCAGTAATAAATATGGGCGTTCATCTCGGGAAGGGGAGAAACGTTAAAATCCTAGTGATCCAGTTATGAACACCATACTAACTCCATCGTCCATCGCCCCTATCACTACTCGTTTTTCTAAGGGGACCAAAATTGGCTATGTAGAATTTTGCGTAGAGCCAGAAGAGGTCATTGATGTTCATTTGGGAGGTTTTGATCCTTGTGGCTGAAATTTGGGGCAAGTCCTTTTTTCGGATTTCTTTAAAACGGGTGGTTCACAAATGATGATATTTTTTGAAATCACGAGTGATGTAGAGAGGATCCATATTAGCTTCAATGCTACGCAAATTCTATATTTCAAAGGACATCCACAATCTTCGTTACATCGCAAAATGTGAAATTGGAGGTAATTTTTTTTCAGGTTAATTAGTCTTATTACGGGTCCCTCAACTGGCCGAGTCATATTATATATCAAATGAAAGCGTGAACCTTCCTGAACACAACCATGTGTATAATATGCACAATTTTGAAGTACCTAGTACCCTCGATATATGGAGGACAATAAGTTAAAAGACGCTCAAGGTGTTCACTACTGAGTACTTTACCTTATACGCGTTTCGTTTGTTTTTTCAACAGTTCACGCGAGTAGGTAAATTCTTCGTCAGCCTGTCTGTAACACATTTATTTTTTTCTCCAAAAATATAGTTTTTTATTTTTCACTCGGCGTTTGCGATTCATACCTAAGGCAGGGCTATATCAGGAAAAAAAATGTATAATACACCTTGTATTTTAATGTTTTGTTGCATTTATGCGCTACATTTTTGGGCCTATAGTTGAAGGCTTTAATTTATCCGCTTTATTTTCATTTTATTTGCTTTTACATATACCTATTTACTTTTTATTTAAATATACCTAACCTACATATGTACCAGAATTTGAAAAAATCCCGTTAAACATTAGGTAGTATGTCGGTATTGTTTTCATGAAACATGTTACCCTTTAGTAACAGGTAACACCTTCTGAATGAACACCTTATCTACTTTTTTACCTGGTTTCTGAAAAGGTGTTACCGCCGCTAATTACTGAAACGATTAGTGATCGGTAACTGACTTTTTCTAATCTCTTCCAAGTCAGGGTTGGGCAAAATCCGGGACAAAAGGATTTAAAATCCAAAATCCTTTCAGAGAGTGGATTTCAAATCCAAAATCCAAATCTTTTCAAAAACCGGATTTAAAATCCAAAATCCAAAATTTAGGTGAAAACAGATATGCCGCGTTGGCCCCTGACCGTGACCGTGATACCTGAACCCAAAGCCTGAACAGTGAACACTGATAACCGTGTCGAGTAACGAAAATTTCTGGATTTTAAAATAAAGGATTTTGGAGAGAAAGGATTTCAAATCCAAAATCCGTTATGAGAGTGGATTTAAATCCAAAATCCAAAATCAGGATTTTGAGGATTTTTGGATTTTAAATCCAAAAGGATTTAAATCCTGCTCAACCCTGTTCCAAGTCATATCCGTCGTCGGTAGAGTAGATGGAGGGTACAATAAAATAAAAAAGTAGGTAGACAATAGACATAGACAGTAGACACTAGACAGTAGAAGTGTAGGGTATGTATCAATGTATCCACTGGTTTGGTAGTACCATGTAGTACCCTATTATATTAGATTAGGTATTCTAAAACGAATATACGACCCGACTGTGAATACAAGTATAAAGGTATAGGTAATCATCTACATGGGAAGTGTGAGGTTTGTGCAATAGCTTGCCATTATAATGTACGTAAATATTATACTTGGTAGATAATAGGTATATTTACGTAGTACCCCATCGTGTGTATTTCAAATATTAGTTGTGAATGTTAATCCTAAAGAATTATTTGTATGGCATTTTGCAGTCCAAAGATACGTGGAATTCGTGTTCTACAACAACGGAAATTCCTACCAAAGGTAAACTTTATCATTATGCCTGTTTGAATTTTACAAGTGCGCGCTTGGGTAGGTTCCTAAGTATTTGTTTGATCGATCACGATCGTATGTCATTGTCATATTATATATATGGTGCGTAACGTACGAAGCCTACATCTCTATACTAGTCGTAACGTGAAAACAAAAACAAATAGGTACCTACTTAAGAAAAGAACATAGATTGATAGATATTATCTATATTATGTATCTTGTCTTATATGATTTGATTATTATTTTTTTTTTTGACAGCTGAAATAGAATGTGCTCGTCCTCAAACCGTGGGAGAGGAAGAATTGCAATTACAATTAGCTTTAGCCATGTCTCGCGAAGAAGCCGAGCAGGAGGAACAAAAGAGACGAAGCGACGATGTTAGGCTTCAGTTGGCGTTATCGCAAAGTGAAAAAGAATACAAGTAGCGTAATTCTTTCATTTAGTCGTTTAACTGGCCAGTGAGTGACGGTGGGTCGTTGGAGCCTTTTCCGGCCTCACCTCTCAGACGAAATACGCGGCTAAGTTGACTAACGGTCGTGATTGCAGAATGACGGCAGCTCCACCCAGCAGTCATTTGGCCGATCTTCTAGAAATCGATCCGAATATTGGGCTAGGTCCTCAGCCGCCGCTCGTGGATCCGTGGGGCATGCCGATTTCGGCGCCAACGAACGCGGTAATGGCGTCGCTTTCTCGCAACCAGGTAGGTTCGAATTGGAGTACTCGACGTAAATATTGCCTATTGCGTACTACGTAGACGTACGTGCCCTACTAAAATCCCATTTTCATGCATCATGCAGAAAGATCCGTGGAACGTGGCCAGCTCACCTTCGCTGCCATCAGCCACACCGTCTTCGCATTCGGCCACCCCATCTACGACAACTACTTCGCCCGATCCGTGGGCTCCTGCTTTGTCATCTCATTCGAATTTGGCTCATTCCCGACCAACAGGTAATTTTGACGTCCTGTGGTCCACCATGTACCACATTGGCCGACTCCGCTATCCACCCGGTTAATATTATCCTACGCTTTTCGTCTACGTGCACGCAGAAGATCCTTGGCGAACGGTTTCGCCGAAAGTCGATGTTGAACTAACATCAATACTGCCGCCATTTCCGCCGAGTAACGCAGCCTCTAAAAATAATGATCCTTGGGCACCGACGACGGCGTCGGTGCATATTTCTCCGCCCGCTTCCGAGGAAGATGAATTTGCCGCGATTAGCAATCGTAATACGCCGAATCATCAAAATGGTATGTCATCTGTCTTCTCGTATCGCTTTTACATGTTTTGTGTTTTGTGTTTTGATTGGTGAATTTTGACGCGACGGCTGGCTCGTTTTTCTTAACGAAACAGGATCGTCGTGCACCAGTCCCAGCGGTTTTGATTTATCCACTTTAGAAGGTAGCTTGCCGCAATCTAACGGCGCAACTCCCGCGAACAAGAATTCGCAATGCTCGCAAGGCGCTTCAGCCAATATGAGGAAGACGCCGCAAAGTTTCCTCGGAGAAAATTCCAGCCTGGTTAATTTGGATAAGCTAATTACTACGCCGGCTGTGCCGCCATTACCTGTTACCGTGCAGAAAACCAGTTCGTATTACACATACGTCACGTTAGCTATGGTATTTAAACTAATTTTCATCGTACGTGTTTTTTGTTTTTTGTTTTTTTTTTGGGGTCACTCCCACTTCTAGATACGGCTAATCCTTTTGGAGCAGTAACAGCGCCTTTGAACAATACGATGTCTAACATGAGCTTATTTGCGAAACCTGCTTATGGTAATGGCTCTAAATTCCAAAGTGATCCGTTTCAACCGGTTCAACGTAAAGCGCCTACTTTACAACAGCCGTTGATGCCTCAGCCAAATCCGTTCTTATCGTAACCTTGAAACCGTTAACATTTCATATATTCTTTATACCGGCGGTATATTATATTTTCATATTTCCTCACACGCAATCGCAGGAACGAGTGATGTTTTAAATGTATTTTTTTTTCGCCCATTCGTTTTCCACAAGGAAAAATTGCGGCCAAGTATTTATTTCCCCCCCCCCCTTGTTTTTTATGTAAGTAGGCTGGTGAGTAATGATTTTTCTATCATTTCTGATTCAAGTACAGTGTACACGATCTTTCTAAGGTGTTAACATAAATTAATAAAAAGTGTCGGAGCGTTTGTATACTATTTGAGGAAAATGGTTTTCCCTTCTTTACATTCGCTATTTTACGCGGATTTCTTCTAACTTTCGCTCCAATTGTGATTTTTGAAATAGAGAAAAATGTCTATCATACGTGGACGTATGTAGGTACTTGTTATATTTACTTTATTAATATGTTTCAATTTTTATTTCGTTTTACGAAAATATGAAAAACGAAGTTATTTCAAGGTGCAATGAATTTGCTGTCGTCATTAGCTCATAATGATGTGTGTATTACGTATGTGGTGTACCTATAATTATAATATATCACCTTTGTAGTGAGTCGGTCCAGTACAATTACAGGAGAATTCGACTAGTGATGTTTTGTACAGTCGGAAAACCAGTGCTCGTATAATACTGTGTAGTAATTTCTATTTCAAAATTCACTCCCCGTCGACAACTGAAGTTGATTCTTCGAATTCCGTAATCATAACGTTTCAATTTTGCTTTTAATGAAGAACAAAACATTACAAGTTGGCTGTTTAAAAAAAAAATGTTTAATTGTGTATAATGTATATGCATTAAAGTGTTATGTGTATTATATACTAAGTATACTTGTATTTTTTTTCAACGAATTTTACTGATTTTTATTATTATCATTATTAAGTTATTTTTATTTATTTATTTATTACCAATATTATTTTTGATTTTTCGAATTTTATACCTACTTATCCAAAATCTGCCTAATTCGTAATTCAAAACCTATATGCAATACCTACCAACGTTTGGTTGTATTTTTTGTTTTTTCTTTTCATACACACGGTTTGGTTTCGCTACTGATGATTACCTAATACCTATATTTTGATTGTTGCTTTGTTTTTGTTAACTTTTTATTTCTGCTAAATTTCTACTACCTAATGTTCAAGTATCTGTTCGTGTTTTATAACATGTTGATTTACTTTCAAATGTTCATTCGATACCCATACGAACTAGTGCACACGCGTGCTTTATCGAATCGTCTATTTTGTAATTCGCCCTGTAATACGATCGCCCTTTAATTGGTGCGCTTACTACTTGCTACTTGCGTACTAAACTTCTTACTTACATGTGTGATGTGTGCTGTGCGGTGATATTTATCAATCTTGCGAGCAGGTATCTTAGTACATTATTCTCGATTGTCATCTATTTAGAATCTGCTGTCATCTTCAAGAAGAAATCTTCGAACAATTTGATTAACAAATCGCCATTCAAACAATATTTACTATTTTGTTGGATTCTTACGAATGCCTACTTGATTACATGCGGCATTTGATGTGCTTTTTCTCGTTAACTTGTATAATTTTTGTGAAATAATTCACGATCACGATTTTTAAAACTTTAATATTTTTCAAAAATTAAAGTATTTACCTAATACATTCTATTTTAAACACTTTTATGATTTTACAAATCTTTACTTAGTATAGGTTAAAATCGTATGTTGTTCAATTTACAATACAAGTAGTTATTTTACAAATTGCATGCTAGGTATTATTTTTAATGCACCTATTGTTCAAGTTCGTGAATAACACTTCCACTTTTCTTTTTTTATTCCGTCTTCTTTATTTATTATGTATTTGATTTTACTTCGTTATTCTGTCGTAGGTGAACATTAAATGTGTATGTACGTTAGCTGTTTTTTGTTTATTTTTGAACTTTGAAAAGGCAATTTGAAATGTGTTATGTGTACCTATGTATTTGTAATAAATTTGTTAAATTGGCGGCTTGTTCATTTCTCTTTTATACATACATTTCCATTTAAAATGGGGCAGAGCTTATCATGCTTCTTTATTCAACATTCAACCCGTTTTACCCATACCAGTTACCAACTCCTGCGACAGACAACATGCACGTTGAGACTGACCAGTGGCGCAACCAGAGATTTTATTTGGAGAGGGTGTTGTGTAGAATTACGAGTTGACTTAGTATCTATGTACCTATTTTCGAGGGTCCTAAATAACCTTCCATTTTTAACGTAAAAACATCCGAATTTGGCTTGATACAAATTACAATTAAGTAGGTAAAGACTTGAAGTGCATATGTAGCCTGTAGGTAGGTAGGTAGGTAGAGGTATGTACTTACAAAAGCACTACATATAGGACGAAATTCAGTCTTCGTGGATTCCGTGCTAGAATGTTCAACACTTGATCACTAGCTGGTAATGGTAATTTCTCGATGAACATTCAGCATCGCCAATCCATTTACAATGGACGGTTTTCACCTATAATAGGTACTTCGTAAGTACGTCTTCAGTCTGCGAAGAGTAGAAAAAGACCTCTCAGCTGTACTGATGGTCACAGGAATCGTTTCTAAAATACGAAGCAGAATATTTAACGTTGGCTGAACCGCTGAACACAATCACGTCAGATCACGTCATACCGTCATAGCGAAATCGCCTTTTCTGGCTCTGGGTTCTGGCTTCGTAATGGTACCTAATACGTATTACTGACGCAAAAAATACAACTTAAAATTGAACATTTTTGCTTCCAATATAATCATGGAATTCATTCCATTTGTCAACATTTACCTATTTGCTTATGGTGCCTATTTTTTTTTCAATTTTTGGGGGGTGCATTAGTCCTCAACCGGACCCTATCCCCCTCGGTTGCGCCACTGGCACTGTTAAGGCAACGCACTGTGACCACTGTGACAGACTTCATCATGGTACCTAGACCTAGTACATGCGACAATTTTTTTTTAAATGTAAGAAATTTATTATGCGAGTATCTAATTCCATTAGGTAGTTCGGTACGTATTTGTAAACTGAGTACTTATTGAAAAAAAAAAATTCTCATTCTCATTGAACATTCATTGCTGAAAACACGTTCCATTCCAAATCCAATGTAGTTCGACGTTCTCGTTCTCTCTCTGACGTTCTACGACGTTCATGTTTCTTCTTATCACTTATCAGTGAATAGTGATCAGTGTTGTAGAAGGTGTTCACTTAGTTAAGGCACTAACTTAGTAAGTGCGAGGTGTTTTTATTGTAGTTTCCAGTGTAATTCTGTCATTCATTTCGTTTTTGTGGTGTTTTACATGTGTTACATTACGTTTTTCGCATTTTCACTTATCCGACTTGTGGTATATTTTTGAAATTGTTCTAAATTAACAACGTCAATTCTTAGCATCATTGAAAAGAAAGATAACTAGTCGAGGTTATTTTTCATACAGTTTTATGAACGCGGGTGATGATTCAAAATGAGTAAATCTAATTCAAATCCAACTGACGTAGAATTAAAAGAGCAGGGAAATAAGCTGTTCAACATGAGGAAATATGACGAAGCAATTATCTGCTACAGTAAAGCGATTGTAAGTAAATATTATGTAGCGAACTCGTTTTTGTTCGTAAATTTTTACCTCGACAATTGTTTACAATATCAATCATCGTAGGATTCAATATCGAGTTAGAGGTATCATGCACTTTCTTAATTTGTTCTGTACTTGGTATGTTTTGTATTCCAGATTAAGAATCCTTCGGTTCCTACATATTTCACGAACAGAGCGTTATGCTACCTAAAACTCAAACGTTGGGAATCAACTTGTCAAGATTGCCGTAATGCGTTAGATTTAGATTTGAATCACGTTAAAGGACATTTCTTTTTAGGTTCAGCTCTGTTAGAATTGGAATCTTACGACGAAGCTATTAAACATTTGCAAAGAGGTATTACATTCGTTTAGTTATTCCGTTATTCGATACTTATTTTCGCGCCGCGTCACGACTGGGAGTATTTCACTTCATACGTAATTTTGCTAAAAAAAAATTAACGTCAATGTTTAGCCCACGATTTAGCTAAGGAACAGAAACAGAATTATGGCGATGACATCGCAAGTCAGATTCGATTAGCCAGGAAAAAAAGATGGAATATGCACGAAGAGAAACGAATTACTCAAGAAATAGAATTGTTGGTGCGTATTTGAGGATTTTCATTACCCGTGTATAGAATGATAGTCATATTGCTAATGGTTATTATTATATATTTTTTTTGCTGTAGTCGTATCTCAACAGATTAATTTTTGAAGATTCTCAACGTCAAATTAATAAAGTGAAAGAAGAAAGTGAAACTCGCGGTTCAGACGATGAGTCGCAAAGCAAAATAATGGAATTAGAATTGAAATGTGTTGGTATTTATTACAGTCTCGTTAATGAGGAAACGACAAAAAAAATGCATAACGTTTACGCTTCATTTTTGGTATTTGTTCTGTTGCGCAGGATAACTACATTAGCGAGTTGACCTCTATTTTTTCAAAGGTGGATGAAAAACGTAGGGTGAGTTCAATTTTAAATGATAATTGTAATACAATACGTACGCTTCATTTATATATTGCGAGTTATCTTAACCACGTTTGTGAAAATAATCTTGACATTTCTTGATAATGTTGAAGAAACGAGATATTCCAGATTTTCTTTGCGGTAAAATTAGTTTTGAACTTCTACGTGAACCAGTCATCACTCCCAGCGGTATAACTTACGAAAGAAAAGATATAATCGAACATTTACAAGTAAAATTATCTTTATTCTTTCAACGGTTATGCTCGTCGAAGAAAATTCACTTTGACGATAATAATTTTTTATGTTTTTTCCTGTTTTTTTTTTTTTTTTTTTTTTTTTTTTTTTTTTTTAAAGGGTCGGGAATTTTTTTTCCCTTTCTCTGGTG
>FIZV01058853.1:0-12541 GCA_900050545.1 Trionymus perrisii | reverse complement strand
CAAATTTTTTAGCCGAAATTTTAACTAAAAATTTCAACTTTTGTCCATTTTTTTTTTTTTTTTTTTTTTAATTGAAATGATTTCTATAAAATAATAAGTTATTTCTGGAATTACAATTTTCCATCAAAATAACTTATCCAATTTTTCCCCTAAAAATTAATTTTTAAAAATTTCCCTGATTTTTTTTTCTTTTTTTGTGGAATTTGATTTTATTGACAGAAATGATTTTCTACATAATTTTTCTAATTTCATCTTTCAGAATTCGTTTCAAAAATACTCAGAATTGTTACTCACTTTTTTGTGGAATTTGATTTTATTGATGGAAATTATTTCACAGAGAATTTTCCTATAAAAATTTTAAAATATTTCCAATTTTTTTCTCAAAATTTTCTTTTAATATTTTTCATGAAATTTGATTTTATTAATTGAATCATCTAATCCCCTAAGAACTCTTTTTGTAATTTTTCTAATGGTTTCTCTCGAAATTTATCGTTACAAAATTTACTTAAAATTTTTTTCCCTAAAATTTTTGAAAATTTTTTTTGTGAAATTTTTAAAAATAATTCTGGAGAAAAAATTGAAGTAAATGTATTTGTATCTACTACATAGTTTCAACTATTTACGTCCAATTCGCCAAATATATCAACTTCTTACCTCTTTCCTCACTCACCACTCCATCATAATATTTTGTAATCATCGCTAGGGCAATTCATGCGTACTAAAACCAACGATAAAAATTCACTCGTTTATTTTTCATTCCGCCTCATAAACACCTTCACTTTTTTTTTAAATAAAATTTTAACGCTGGGTGTAATTTTTCATAGATGTGCGAGTTAGATTAGATGAGATGACGCAGCAGCGGCCACTCAAGCCCGCAGCTCAACCGGTGAGAAAGATTAACGCGAGCGAATTTAACGATTTAGACGAAAATTAGAACAAAAGGTCGTTTTAGTATTTTGAAAGGTTAAGCTATCAGTTTATATTTTCATAATTCAAACGGTAGGAAATTATTACTTTACATAACGTTATTTCGCAATCATACGTATATGAACGTGTTAAGATGAATGGGGCAAAACTGTGCGATCACAGCGTTAAATTTAATCGAATATATAATTTTCACGATAATGTGTATGGCGAAAGTTGCGTTATAACACAACGTTGATAATTTTTCAGCAAATTTTATATCTTCAGAATTAAAAATGAAAGTACAAGGTGTACCAAAAGTCTTTACACAAATCTCTAATTTTTTTTGAATTTCATAGCATTTCTCAATTTTTTCCGATTTTTTAAAAAATAAATTGAAACCAAAGTAAAAATATTTTTTTCAAATTTTTGGGGAAAATCTCAATTTTTAATTTCAATTTATTTGAAAAAAAATGGCGAAAAATGAAAAATGTTATCAATTCCAAAAAATTATGATATTTTAAAATTTTTGCAAAGACTTTTGGTACATTCTGTAAATCAATGAGTCACATTTCATTTGCTATTCATTTTTATGCGATATATAAGACTTTTGAAAATTTTCATCTTCATAACGAATGATACATATGCGAAGAGATCAAAGTAGTACCAGAATATAAAGAAGCCCATAACGTAAGTACCTGTGTCTATGACTTTCTACACAGTAATTCGCTTAAAGTTACATAGAACCATGGGAATATTCGCGATACGAGTTTCTATAACGACCTAACACCATATACCAACCCCTTCGCGAATATTTCGACGAAAATGGTAAAATAAGTTGCTGAATTGCCTTCAGCTGTATTACTGCTACTGATGGATCCCGGCGCGACGTGACACTGTTTAATTCACTAAACCCTCCATTTAACAGAGAATCATCCACTAGAATGCGATCACGATCTGGTATAATTTCCTTCGGTTAATTTCAAAATCAACTTCTTATTACCTTCGCTTCGTACAACGAAAACATTACTATTCGAGACTAGAGAGTATTGCCTACTGGTTAAAATATTAATAAAAATATCGACTCTTCAACCGATATTTAAACTTAAACGTTTAACCACTTAATATGTAGCTGATGGGCTCCATATTCGTGAGAAAATCCTTCATCTTGGGAGTATACCTACAATCCTAGTACGTAAAGAATATAAAAAAATATACACCCCAAAGCTCACCTAAAGGCATTGCTAAACTTTCCATAACACCGATTGCTTATTTTTTTTTCGGTAAAAACTCTAATTTTTTCACCATTTACATTCAAACTGGAGGAAATCCATTCCGGAGGTATTAAAAACACGAAAATCGTGTTCGGTCATTAATACACAAAACAGAGAGAATCAATTAAGTGGTATAACCTTTTGTGAAGGTATATACCAAAGTTACCTTTTCGTTCAGGTATATTAACTGCCCTTTCATTATATTCCAAATGGTAACGTACCTATGCATATAACAATCCGCGAGTAAATAACATCGTTTATCCTGCGGATATAAAAAATACCGAGTAGTATTTTTTGCCCAACCAGGTACATTGACTAACCGGGGCTGGGCCAGTTATGTAGAAAATTTTTATTAAAACCATTAGTCCCTTCCGTTCGAGCTAAAATTAATTTCGCTTTAGTCGAGTTATTTGTGCTGCAATCTCGAACCGAAATATTTTGATTTGAATGAAGGGTAATTACATGGTTTGCCAGGGACTTTTGCTCTCCACATAATTCGACAAATCAAAATTCTTCGAATGCTTTCGCGACGTATTTTCATCCTTTTGATATAATAATAATCGAATTTTTACCGAAAAGAGAAAATTATCCAGGTAAAGGGTATCGAAGGAATCTAATTAATACAATTTTTGACTAAGAATCTGACAAAAAAGTAGAATAATTTTTTAGGGGGGAGGGGTCGACCAAATTCATTTGAAATGAATTTCAACACATTACTACATATTATTATTTTTTGACAACACCTTAGAGGATTCCTATAAAGATTTTTTTTTTATAAGAAAAATTTTTCAGATTTTTTGTTTTGAAGATGTTTTAGAATAATTTTTCTACAAACTTTTTCAATATTCAGAAAATTTAATTCCTAAAAAGTTTTTAGAAACATTTTTCATCAATTTATTTTCACTCACACAGCTGTCAACTTTTATAATATGTTTGCCTTTTTTTTTTTTTTTAATTTCAAAAAATGATTTTTTCAAACGTTTTAAAAACTTCTTTGATTTTTTATGTTTTTTTTCCAAGAATAATAATCGAAAAAGAAAAAAGGCGTTAAAAAATGAAAAATAGAAATTGAATTTTCTTCGAATGAAAAATAGTAGGTATCTCAATTCTGAAAGAGCAAAAAACAGGTGAAAAATTAAAGGAAGAAATATTTTTCAAATTTTTGGGGGAAAAAAAAGGTAAAAAAATCTTCAAACTTTTTAGAGGTTGTTTTAAGTAAAAAATTCCTTATTTTTTCTTCATTTCTTTTGGAGTAAGAAAAGTTTGCAACTTTTTGGAGATACAAAATAATTTCAATTTTTAAGTGTGAAAAATGTTTTAATAATTCTTTATTTTTGGAAATAAAACTTTTTGCATTTTTCTTTTTGGATTAAAAAAATCTTAATTTTTTGTAGGACAAAAATCATTCTTACGCATAGGTACACTACTTACAAATTTTAAAAGCGACACTTTTTCGCAAAAAAACTGAGCTACACCCAAGAAAATTCCAAGTTTCTAAGTTGCTGCCCCTGAAAATTGCTGAAATGGTTTGGATACACTCAGACTTAGGCATCGAACATTGATGCCCTCCCCTCCAAATAAAAATTCACAAAATTTCAGACTTCTTGAATGAACACAAAACTATAAGAGAATTCTCAAAAACAAAAAGCATATAACTTTCAACGAGTTTTCTAAAATAAGAAATATTTAAAATTTAAAATGTTCACTAAATTTTTGAAAATTTCTGAATTTTTGGACTGGATGGTTGAATTTTATTTTTCGGTTTAGAGTCATGAGGGCACTATTCACAAATTGTTAGTAAATAAAAGTTACAAATTTTAAATATTAGAAATTGATGGATTTTTCAAAACCCCAAAAATTTATGAAAGTTTATAAACTGTTAAACTTCAAATTTTTGTTAAATTTTAAAGATTCGCTTGAATTGAAAAAATTTACGAAAAATTTAAGATTTAATAAATTTAAAAATGACCAAATTTCGAATTTTTATCAAATAATTCAAAATTTGAATTTTTACCAAATTTAAAAAAATTATCAAATTTTATACATTCACTAAAGTAGTTGATTTTTTTTGAATTACCTAGTTGAATTTTTAAAATTAATTCAACTTCAAAAATAAAATAAAATTTAAAAGTTTGCCAAACTTCAAAAATTGAGCCAATAATTTAGAAAATGTTGAAGAATAAGAAACTCAATTTAAAAGTTTTGAAGATTTACTGAAATATTAAAAATTTATTAATTTTTAAAAAGTGCTAATTTCGAATTTTTACCATTTTTTGAAAACTTTCCAAAATTTCAAAGATTTACTCACTAAATGAGGAAGGTAAAAAATAAAATTGAAAAATGTAGACAAGGTGTCCACTTATACATTTTCAAAATAATATTATTTGTTACTTAAATTTTCACTCGAATGGTACGGTTGCAAATTTGAAAGAAAAAAATAGCATCTTCAACTTAAAAGTACCCAAGACTTTCGCAAAACATTTTGAAAAGTCAGTACCTTTAAATAAAATGTAATACTTTTGCAGCACCAGGAAACCCCTTGGACACTTGTAAAATGTTTTTAATCTCAGTACCTTCAATTTTTAATTTTCTTCCAAAATTCACCAACAAACGGACTTCATGAGAATATTCTGGGAAACCTCAACTTGAGCACCCCTGATGATCTTGGCTATTCCATCGATAAATGGAAAAGTAAAATGAAACGTAACAAAGTGAAAAATTAAAATTAACGAAACAATGATGATTGTACGTTCGATGGTACCACATATACTAGTTCATGTAGCCCATACAGAGTACAGTTTCCTTTCTAGTGATACATTCGACATGGCCTAATCATCCGAAACTCCAACGCCCACCGCTTCTTTCCAAATAAACCATCATCAGCAGCTTGATTGCGTTTCATTGTTGCCAATACCGTGGCTTTTACGCTGCACGAGACTCTCTATCTTTATGGAAAAATTACACCTCAGTTTTGGAATGGTAGATATAAATACGCACTAGTGAAAGTTACAGAGATGGCGAAGGAGAAGAAAAAATAAAACGTGATATTTCCAAGGATTCTCCGATACAGATACCATTAAAGCTAGAATAACCTTGGTTAATTGTATCGAATGGTCGCATCGTGGATGAGGTATCATTTGTCATATCATTAGTAATTCGGCTTACATCAATCAGTCTTCCATATAGTCCATTCATAAAGGTATACATAGCATAGAGTATAGGATCTAATGAACTAAACTCAGGTATCCAGGACTTACCATCGGTACTTCGAAGTATATAAATAACGCCGGTCGAAAACTTATAATTATTCGCATAATTTTCGTATCGTTTCGATACAGGTTTCGGTTCAAAAAGCGAATAATCCAAGCTGCTGATATCCGAAGTACAATAATTCTCGCCGCAAATTCCAGCAAGCCTGTTGCTCAGTTCGTATTCGTCGTCGTCGGAAAATGGCTCGAAATCTGACGTGTGAAAGCATTCGTCTTCTACTTCGTCGACCGTGTACTTGGAACTTTCCGTATCATCGATTAGACGATGTTTCCAGGCCACTTGACCATTACGATGATGGTTGGCGATGGACGCCAGCGTCCTGTACGTCTCGTAGCCGTTATCTACATCCATCGTAAAGGCATCGGCATCCGAACTGGCGTCATTTTGTAATCAAATCCAATCTGCCGTATAATGTTTCAGTTATTGGTACTTTTATACGCGCGTGTATCGTGTACCAATGGCACGAAAATATTACGTAATCGAAACGATCAACGACACATTCTACACAAAGTAAACATTAAACTAAAAACAATGTATTCGGTGCGTGCTATGCCAGCTACATCAAAGTCAGATACGCTCACGTGCAAAAGACTACACATACGAACCCTACTTCACCACCTCCACATCGAATTAGCTCCTGGCAATGGTTTAATTGATATACTCGGTCGAGTTAACGAAGTTTAATTACTCCTAAAATAGTATATCAATGAGGTCTACCATCTTTTACAAATTTAATTAACTCAAAACCCAATTCAAATTGTCTTTCTACACAACGATCCATCTTCGCTACCATATTATCGAATATACGCTAAAAAAAAATTAACCAACCGTTATTTTTTAAAATCGGAAACCGAAAGTGATCTCATATTGTACCCTCAGCCAAGAGAACCGGTTTATCACGAGGAGAAAAAACCAACACCTAAACCGCAATCTCGCCGATATAAACAATATCCGAAGAATCTCGCCACATAGATCGGCATTCGTCAAAAAAATTCCTCTCAACACCTTCGACTCTCGAATTCAAACGTCATAAAAGCTTATACATTTTACGACCCGTATTATCTCCGCACCAGAGTCCAATACATACGGTACTCGGTCATTCCATTTCTATATAATCGTACAAAATAAGCAGATAACTAATTACCTTTTGAACGACCTTGGTCAAACCTTGGAAGACGGAGGTATATCCTCGACCATTGGTACATCATCGTATACCCATAACGTGGTATCGAGGGTAAAAGAGATGGAATACCGAGCTTGAAATATTTTAACGCGATTATCTCGGTGAAATGTCTAATGGAACATGTTTCATTCGGATACAGTTTGGCTCTGCTTATGCCATCATTTTCTAATCAATTCGGGGGGTATCAAACCGCATCCACGTATAATGACTTAGATGAACCATAACCAAATTCTAATTTTGAATTATGCTCGCATTAATGAGCTCGATGTATGACTACCCTGTAAAATATCGCGGTTGAAAAATATCTAATGTTTTTTCAGATTTGAGACAATGGTCTGCCGCACAAGTCTACGTTTTTCCTCCAGGCTGACTGTAAATTTTTCCACAACACAGTCACAGTTCAATACGCAATAGAATTTACATTCTAAGAATTTCTAGGAAACTGAACAATATTTAAAATTAAAAATTTTAGTTCGTACAAAATTTTTGAACATTAATTCAGAAAAAGATAAAAAGTTCGTGTATGAGCCAAAATTTGACAAAAAAAAATTCAAAACAAAATTAGGGAAATTTTTTTTTAAATTATTGTTTTAATTCTTTCAGAAATTAAAAAAAAAAGTTGCATTTGGGTCAAAATTTGAAGTCATTTGATCAAAATTTACAGAATTTTCTCTCAAAATTGTTCTCTTCAACTTTTTAAATTGTTTCAAAAAAAAAAAAATCAAAAATTTGGAAAACTTGCTTATCAATAGAATTTCAAAATCATCAAAATATTTTTGAAAAATCTTTTTTTTAGAAATACAAAAACAAACTATGTTTTTTGGAGATTTAAGTAAAAATGCAAGTATATCTCAAATTTTAGGAAACAAATCTCCAAAATTTTTGGGAGTAAGTATATTTTTTCAAAAATTCTCAATTTTTAGTAAAAAAACTTTTTTTCAATTTTTTGGCTGGAAAAAACATAATTTTTTTGAAGTATCTAAAAAATCTTCATATAATTCAATTTTCAAATAAATTGTTTTTCAATAAAATTCCATCGTTATTTTCAATCAGTAAATTTTATAAAATTTCCCCACAAAAAAATAGGAAAATTTTATAAACTGCTGAAGAAAAATGAATGAAACATTTGTATTTTTTGATGTAAATTTGACAAATTCATTTCTCAATAAACAATCTTTTAAACCTAATTTCAAAAAAAGTTTTTTTATCAATAAAATTTGAAGAAGTCCGGTTTCAGGTAAATAAATAACAAATCTTAATTGTTTCAAAAAAAATATACACATTTATTTGTGTTTGTGTGTAAAAATTGGAATAAGAACTAGGTGTAGATATATGTATATCTCAATTTTTTAGAGAAAAAAAATCTTTAAATTTCTTGAGAGTAAGATATTTTTTAAAAATCCAATTTTTCTTGAAAAAAAAAATTATTTAAATTTTTTTGGGAGAAAAACACAACATTTTGGAGTAAAAATTTCCTCATTTTTAGGGAAATAAAATTTTGAGAAAAAAATCTTGTACGAGTGTTCAATTTTCAAAAAAATAAACAATGAAAAAAATAATGAAATTTTATTCTCTTTTTCTTAAAAAATGGTCATACACAAAAATTTTTCTCCCAATTTTTTTTTTAAATTGCTGCAGGAAAAAAAAGTGAAAATGCCATGTTTTGCGATCAAAATTGTCGAAATTGTTTCTCTATAAAATTGATATCTATCTTCTAAACAAAATTTCAAAAACGATTGTTTTGTAACAAAATTTGAAGAAATTGCTTTCAACCAAAATTCAAAAAATTGCTTTAGAAAAATTTTTAAAAATTAATTTATATTTTTATCGATGAAAATTTGAAGAAATTGTTTCAAATAAAATTTTTTCAAACAAATTTTCGTTTCATCAAAAAAAAAAAATGTAATTTTAAACAAAATTCTAAAACTTGTTTGAAAAAAAATTCATTTTGGATCAAAATTTGAAGAATTTGTTTTCCCTAATGAAATTTCAATGCTTTTTTCATAGAACATAACTACTCTCAAAAATATTAGGAAAATTTTTATTCAATTTTTTAAAAAATTGTCAGAAAAAATTAGAAATTTGTTTTGGATCAAAATAAAAAATTAAAAAATAATAAAATTTCAGGTTTGCTTTCTTAAAAGTTCTAAAACATTATTTCATCAAAGAATTTTGTAAATTCTGATTATTGACAAGAATAAAATTCGTTTTGGTTCACAAAAAGAAATTGAAAAAAATGTTGTTTTGAGCAAAATTGAAGATTTTGGGTCTTTAATAAAATTTAAAGCTGCCTTTCGAATAAAATTTAAAAATTTCGTACCATCATAAAATAATCCCAAAAAATTGATTTTTTTTTTTTTTTTTTGAAAAATAATTCGGTTTTTAGATACTTAAGTATGATTTCAAGTTCTCTTTTACACAACTTTACTAACAAAATTTTAATAATTTTTTCCCAAAAAAATCTTTGAAAAATCTTTAGAATATCTACAGTTTTTTTCTTTTCTTTTTTTTTCTTTTTTTTTAAGTTTGCACTAGTTTTTGGAATTTAATGGCAACTTCTTCGGAGCTACCCGATCTGAACAAGACGTTTAAAAAAAAAAACACAAGACTTCGCCTTCGACAAAATGGCACAACTTTTCAAAAAGAGCCACATATCCAAACACAGCAAACCGTATCCCTGCTGACTTCACTACTCTTCCTATCATTACCGCAATTTCAAGTCGACTGCTATAGCTATACTCTAGGACAAAACTCAATCATTAAAAATATACAGTAGACATTGCAAAAAGATGTTTACAGAGACTGTTCGATAGCAAGACGGCGTACAGAAAAAAAACGAGTACGCTATACTCGTACGTATACAACGGGTTAACAAGAAACAACGGTCTTACACGTGATTGACATCGTCTGACGTTTACTCGAACAATATTTATACGTTTTTGTAGTTTCCTTTGGATGGAATTTTTTATACAGCATTTCTTATTCGCTTGCCCGCCAGCTATCTTTGTTTACAGGTGTCGCGTATTTTATACGCAACCGCGTACAGACAATGCGATGACACAGAAGCAGCAAATATTTCGAAGTAAACAAATCTAAAATATTGCAATTATTCTGGAGAACCGCCTAACAAAAAATTACCGCCTTGACCACTTCCGATTGTTTGGAAAATTTTTTTATCTCGCTTTGGAATTCCAGCTATTTCAAAGCTCGACTCGGCCAACCAATTGCAAAGTCTTAAGAAACATGATAAGATATATGCGATTCTAACACCAAAGGACAATATGGCAGTGCCATATCCAATTACAAAAGTATCTCGGTGCGCCTCGTTTGCTTTATAAAATCACCGCACTTATTTTTTTTTTGTATCGTGCTTTATTTATGTCTCTTTCTTTATCTTGAATTTGTATTCATCTCACCCAGTATACTGACAGATTGTTATCTTTGGTTTTATTTTTCATTCGTGAATAAGACTCGTGAAAGTCGGGCTTTTGGGAGACCTTCTAATAAATACTAAATTATTTTAACAACGAAAGATTGGTATGTGGGTCCACACTTAAATGTCATAATTTCACCAAAACATTTTACTTTTGAAAAATCTGCAAAAAATGCCACTACTACAGTTTACTACGATCCTCTGAGCACAATTTCTGACATATTTTTTTGGTATAATAAATCGATGAAAATTGACCACAATTAAGAATGCCAATTTTTACCAATTTTTTACCTAAAATAGACACCTAAATAGCACCAAATACATGTTTCTAGTGTTTTTTCAAAAAATAAAATAAAATAAGTAATATACACATAATAAACCATCTAAATACCTAAAATCACACCCGATCATCATACCACAACACGAAATTCCACCACCTCACAAAAGTTGACCGAACTCAATCGCGAACTTCACAATAGGGTTAAACATCCGCAAAAATTACGAGCTACCGGAACCACCGAAAGTTAAACAACCCGCAAAAGAACGAACTCTGGCGATGAACGTCATAACCGGGACCAGTACGTTAACTGGTTTAAACTTGAAACGCATGCAACAGGATGAGTCGCGGTGAACTTGCCCGAGACGCCATCTACCGTCAAACTTGACGCGCACCAAGGTAATTAATAAATTAGAATTAACGCCGCCGTTCAATTTATAAATATGGCCAGACTAGTTATATTTTTTTAATCCCTCGAATAGCATACCGCAAGCATATGCGAGTCTTTCCATCTAAAATAGAGATATTAAATAGTACGCTTAATTGAAATTTATTTACTTTGGACCAACCTTTTCTAATTATTTCTACTCGTATTTACTTCTTTTTTTTTACCCCGGATATGTTGTGGACGAAAAAACAATAAAAATTTACCACGGAAATGGTTATTAGGTTTTTGCTCTGTCTCGGTCTCTATTAACTTTGATAAATGCTCGTTTAGGCTTTGAGGAATTTTTTTTTACGATATCTTATTTCAATATAAATATTTGTAAAATACGTGTTAAAAGATGACACTGGACACTTGGGCAGTGGTAATATTAGCGGAGCTACTTGAGTGAAAATTTATCTAGGTAGTTTATTTAATAGTATGGTGGCAATTTAATACTCGTACGTGTAATTTTACTATCAACAGGTTTTCAGTAGTTTACGCGAAGAAGTTACACACGTTCAATGGAGAAAAAAATCTATCTTATTTTTCGTACAACGAGTCTATGGTCCGGGCCACCCTGTATTACATATGTCGAGGAATCACGCAGATACACCTTAATAATCCATTGACCGAGGAAAATTGGCTAAAAACTGCAAGGACGGACGAAAGAGATATGAGAAAATTTTCACTGGGCAATGATTCGATCATTGTTTGAAATGCTATTCTTGGAAAAACATTGAAATATTAAACAAAAAAAGAACCTTGGGCCAGAAAAAGATATGTCAATCGATCACTGAATAGAGAGGAGACCTATTTGGGATTTTGGTAATTTAAAACGCAATTCTAAATAGTTAACTATAGATTTTTGTGCTTTCTCATCTTCTTCAAAATTTCAATGGCGAATCTGAGAGGAAAACTACATAGTTATAGGGAAGTCAGAAAGTTGATACCCAACTACATCACAGAGTAACTTTTTCAAACGGGGAGAGGACTATTTTATAAATTAAATTAAAAATTCAATTTTTTGAAGAACTGTACTATTTTTAAAAAATTCAAGTGTGCAAATTTCTTAAAGAGTACCTATTTTTTTCACATTTTGAAAAATCATCAAATTTTTCAAATTCGTTGAATTTTCTGAAATTCTCGAATTTTCAAAAATCACTTTCTCAAAAACTGAAAATTTTTCCAAATTGACGAATTTTCAAACATTATTAAATTTTCCAAAATTGCTGAATTTTCTAAAATTCTCATATTTTCAAAAATCATCAGCTTTTCAAAAGATGGCAGTTTATGCGTTAGGTACTGAAAATTTGATTATTTTTTAGAATTTACAATTTCGAAAAATTATTGGATCATTAAAAATAAACAATTTCAAAAAATTGTCAGTTTCTTGAAAAATTACAATTTTTCAAAAATTATTGATCCAATAATTTTTCGAAATTGTAAATTTTAAAAAATAATCAAATTTTGCAGTACATAACGCATAAACTGTCATCTTTTATGAGTATTAAAAAAATCATCCCCTCCCCCGCCCACGTTCCTTCAAAGTATATCAAAAGAAACATAAAATTAGAACCCTAATAAAACCACCCAAAAAAATACAAATTGAAAAACAAAAACTTTTTTCAATTTAATTTTTTTTTTCAATTCTTATTTCAATTTTTATTTTCAATTTCTAATTTTTCAATTGTTTAAAAGTTCGAATTTTAAAAATTTTTCTAAAAATTTCTATTTATAAATTATATTTAATGAAAAAATCGCATGCAAAAATTTA
>FIZV01058819.1:0-11833 GCA_900050545.1 Trionymus perrisii | reverse complement strand
GTAACTTTAAACCGCTCCAGAAGGGGTGAAAATGAAATTGGGCAGCTAAAAATTTGGTTACCCACTATTCTAGTGTACGTCAACCGAATAACCTACTTCTCCAGGAAATTCCAGCTGGCGAGTACAAAAGTTGATTTTTGACCAGTTTTGAAAGTAGGTACCAAATTTTCAAAAAATTTCTAATTGCCCCGTCGTTGATCGTAAAATGAAGCAAAAAATTTATCTGGGATAATATCGACCCTCCGAATATGAATTTCGCAATTTCCAGCCGTTCTGGAGCCTACAGCGAGATATAGGTTTTCTCCGTTAACTTTAAACCTCTCCAGAAGGTGTGAAAATGAAATTGGGCAGCTAAAAATATGGTTAGCCACTATTCTAGTGTACGTCAACCGAATAGTCTACTTCTCCAGGAAATTCCAGCCGGCGAGTACAAAAGTTCATTTTTGACCAGTTTTGAAAGTACCAAATTTTCAAAAAAATTTCAATCGCCTCATCGATGACTGTAAAGCGAAGGAAAAAATTTATATGGAACTAATATCGAATTACCGAATCCGAATTTCGCCTCCACCAAGATCATTCAATTTTTCTCCCAAATCATACATGGTAACTGTTGCTGGAGAAAACCGATATCTCGCTGGAGGCTCCAAAACTGCTGGAAATTGGGAAATTCGGATTGGGGAGATCGATATTGGCCCATATAAATTTTTTCCTTCATTTTACGATCAACGAAGGGACGATTAGAAATTTTTTGAAAATTTGGTACTTTCAAAACTGATCAAAAATCAACTTTTGTACTCGCCGGCTGGAATTTCCTGGAGAAGTAGGTTATTCGGTTGACGTACACTAGAATAGTGGGTAACCAAATTTTTAGCTGCCCAATTTCATTTTCACCCCTTCTGGAGCGGTTTAAAGTTACTGGAGAAAACTGATATCTCGCTGGAGGCTCCAGAACGGCTGGAAATTGCGAAATTCGGACTCGGGGGGAGGGGGTCGATATTGGCCCAGATAAATTTTTTTCTTCATTTTCGATCAACAACGGGGCGATTAGAAATTTTTTTATAATTAGATACTTTCAAAACTGGTCAAAAATCAACTTTTATACTCGCCGGCTGGAATTTCCCGGAGAAGTAGGTTATTCGGTTGACGTGCTCTAGGATAGTGGGTCATCAAACTTTTAGCTGCCCACTTTCATTTTCATCCCTTCCGGAGCGGTTTAAAGTTGCTGGAGGAAACCGATATTTCGCTGGAGGCTCCAGGTCGGCTGGAAATAGCGAAATTCGAATTCCGGAGGGGGAGGGGGTCGATATTAGTCATCATTCCAATTTTCAATAATTTTGGTAAAGAACTACTCTTTCTCGAAAAATTCATATTTTTGGTGGGAAAAAGTTGAGTTTTGAATTTTCAAAAATTTGACAAAAATCGAAAAATGAAATTGAGCAGCTAAAATTTTGGTTCTGGGGTTTTCGAACATGCTCTTTCCGAATATCCAAGTTTTGTTCGATTCCAAGCCGGCAAATAGTACAAGGCAACGGATGATAAGGTGTTTGATCCATCTCTCGAGTGTGCAGTATTGTGCTACAGCCTGTAAGACCTACTCACTCAATCGGTGTTACCATCAAGCAAAAATCTTATTTTACGACTTCAAACATCAAGGTGTTGCTGCTGGGTACTTTACCTTAATACGAGTAGTTATACCTAAATAGTAAATAAGTGATCTGAAAAAAAAAATCCTCGAGTGAGATATCTCGATACCTAATTACCTACCTGCCTACCCACCTACGCTGAACGTGTCGAAAATGACGCCCTGTAATTACCGCAGCGAGCATTCGACCTGTTCACGATGTGTACGGTGTAGTAATTTGTAATCAAATTCAGGCGATTATATCGATCTGCTAAATAGATTAATTGAGCAAAATAAAGCCGGGTTATTTTAGCTAATGAGCAGTGCCAGCTGCCGTGGTGGTGAAATGACTAGTAGTGAGGCGTGCGGAGCCGAGGGTGGAGAGAGGGTCGACAGCCACGACAGGGAAGGCATCGTTCGTTGACGACGCGCGGTGTACCGCAGCCCCAGCCCCAGCACCGCCGTCGTTGCCTTCTGCGGGTGTGCTTGTGTGTGTGCGTACTGCTCATATATTAGCAGGACGTGGTGTAGCTTGTACAGTGTACACGTAAGCGTAAGGGTAAGCGCCAGAGTGAGACAGAACAGTATACACGGTGTGAGCTGTATAGGAAACGGCAGCGAGAAAGAAAAGCGGCGAGCTTGCGACCGAGAGGGCGAGAAAGACGGAAAGAAAAGGCGGTCTAAGGCGGGGTGGCGAAAAGCTGTATATTCGGATGCCATAGCGAGGTGGTTCACTCGCGCGAGACAGAGACACAACGAGCGAGCTTGTAGGTTCGATGGAAAAGAAGAGAGCTTTTCGGGTAAACGTGTTCGGCTGTTCGGGCACTAAACCGGGGGAATCGTTCGCGAACGATGTCGTCACGACGTGTATAGTATACGCATGTTCTTTAAAATGACGCCCCTGTGTTTGGCCGGGATCTCGGACGGCTTTCCAGTATATTTTGTCAGTTGTGGGCTTTTCAGCCGTGACGTATGAAGCTGCAGAATTTCGAAATCGTCTCGAACGAGTCCGTCCGTCTATACGGCTATTCCTACAGTGTGTGTTAGCCCCACCCAAAAAAAACGACATATTTCGGCCTGGTGTTTGGTTCGTATGCTCGCGTAAGCGTAGATTTTTCCTAATTATCTCCGTTATCGATGTAGCTAATCGAATCGTCGTCTCGAGCCTATCTCGACCATCAAAATTAGCCAATCGAATAGTGAAACGTGCTCCACCATTGGCATATCTGCGCCGATTGCGGATCAGAAAAAAAAACTGCCGGCGTGATTTTAATTTTGATTTTTTGGTAAGTGCTTCCAGCTTTGTTATTATTTCATCGATAAAGCTCTCTACCAAGGCTTCTGTTGGTTTTTGAAAAAGCTTCAGTCGACTATACCGGTGTTAACAACGTGGTATCCTGCAGGCAGCCTAGCATGGTCAAATATTCACCAAGGATTGAATTTTTTGCATCAGTCTTCGCCTTTATAATTTTTCGCGAGATTTCTACGAGTATGTATAGGTACGTCATTCAAGTTTCCAATCACCAAAAAAAAAAAAAAAAAAATGGTTACCTACCCTTGGAAGAAAAGGAGCAAGCTCGGGAGAGTATGAGCTAAGAACTTCGAGCAAAGGAACGAAGGCATTTGACCAAAGAACGTGATAGGACATACGTGGTGAAGAGATGATTGTATGTATGCCGACCGAAGGCGAAAGTTTGACAAGTTTAGACGTCGTAACGTTTGACAGGACGTTCGTGTGAACGTCATGTTCACATTGATAACGTTCACGTAGTATTAGCTACCTTTTCGGATGACCTGACTTGCAGACGTGTAAAGGTTACGACCGAGTTTGTGCCAGGGGGTGGCAAAAAATCCTAATTCTAAGGAATTCTCTTTCGCTTGTAATTGAATTACGTAACGTAGCCGAGTATCCACCACAAGGCGGGGTATTTCTATTATAAAGGCTTACACGGTATGTGAAGAGGAACCGATGATGCGGGTACGTTCGTACGATACCTACATACGTACGTACTTATCAAACTGAAAGCACCACGTTTACGTTCAACGTGTCATTTTTATCTACTCGACGACGCGATGCCCAAAGAGAACTACCACTGTTGGCTTTTTCTCCTCTTCCGCATCGAATCGATTAATTCTCGAGCGAAATGACCATTTCGTGGAAAAGTCGTGCGTTCGACGACTTGCCGTTGAAGAAGAAGAAAAAAAGCAGTGGGCAGGACAGTTCCCTGGGCAGGAGGAGAGCTTTGGTCGACTTGTGTATTCGAAACGAGCGCCAATTTTACAACAACGATGAAGAAAAAGCCAAGCCAAAACTACGTAACGATTAAATATGCTTGTAAATTAAGCCCTAAGTACCGGTAATTTAACACAGGGAAGACCCTTATAATACTGATTGCTGACACTTTAAAAAGAAAATACGTTGCGTGATTACACGATGACTGAGAGAGAGAGAGAGAGAGACGAAGCTGAGGCGATGGCAGTGGTTTCCTCCCCTTCTTCGTCTTCCCTTTGCACAGCTGAGGAAACCGAAATGGTTTCAAGAGTGCCGGATTTGACACGAACGAAAATATTCTCTAGGCTGTGGCCGAAACAATGGATACACGTTTGGTGTTCGGGAAAGTTCACATAGTTGTAGGTCGTTAACGAGAGGCCATCGAACTGTTTATTATTGCGAAATTTCCGCCATTCTTGGACCAAGATGGTCGATGAGAAGACGAGAAGGAGGAGCAGAAAAAATGTAAAGAACGTTTTACCAATTTCGAGAATCTAGTTAGAACATTCTTCGAATAATTGCCTCATGATCAGGTGCAAAAAAAGATCAGAAGAATCTATCAAAAATTTTGAAAACTCACTCCAGATAATGTAGGAGTCGCTTGATTACATGGTCTTATAAAGGAGCGAAGAAAAAATTGAGAGAATGTTTCACCAATTGCGAAAAACGACTAGAACATTCTTCAAGCAGATGATTAGTTTCTGAGCATTATATATAATATTGCCGCTACTTTTAAGACGCCATCACCAAGTCTAATGGGTCAAATGAGGTCAAAATTTTCATTTGGGATTCATTAGAAATTTTGGGGCCCTAAATTGAAATTGGGGATATGATCTCTTTTTGTGAGGGGCGCAGTGGAAGCCTAAAATGATAAAATGATTTGAAACTTATATCAGTAATGAAAACCTAAATTATCTCCAACATATCGAATTTGAGCCCACCAAGTCATCCCCAACCCATTTTAGGCCCCAAAAACTGGATTTTGGGGTTTATTTTTATCACGTTGATCAGGTTAGAGACTTCCCAATTGGACTAGGAGCACTAAAATCTTATCATGGATTCAGTTAATGCCTGATGTGCCTTTTGCAGGTTTTGACCTTCGAACTCATTTTGACATTTGTGTGGGGTCAAAAATCAAGAATTATCAGGATTTTTCTGGTTTCTTGGTATCTTGATCAGCCTACAGCCCAAACAAAATGACCTAGGAGGTCAAAATTTGATATTTAGGGTGGAAAGAGGTCACTGATGTGCCTTTTTGGGAATATTGACCTTGGGCCCCTAAATTTGGGGTGAGGTCTTTTTTAGGGGGCGTGCTCTATAGGGGGTCCAAAGTGACCGGTCAGTTTGAAATTTGTACTAGTAATGGGAACTCGCATTGCTTGTAACGTGCCCAAATTCAAGTCCCCAAGTCATCCCCACCCCATTTTAGGCCTCTAAAAGGGTCTTAGGGTCATTTTTATCACGTTGATCAGGCCAACGACCCTCCGAATTGGACTAGGAGCGCCAAAATTTCGTCGTAGATTCAGTTCATGCCAATGATGCGCCTTTTGCAGGTTTTGACCTTTGGACCCCTTTTGGCCACTGTGTAGGGTCGAAAATCAAGCATTTTTCATGTTATAACCTCCCTTATTGGTACGTTGATTAACCTACAGCCCAAACCAAGTGGTTTAGGAAGTCAAAATTTGATATGTATAGTCGATAGAGGTCACTAATGTGCCTTTTGAGGGTTTTGACTTTTGACCTTTTTTTGACCCTTGAACAGGGTCAAAAATCAAAGAATTTTACGTTTTTTCCCGCTTTTTTGGTGCGTTGATCAGCCTACAATGACCAGAGAGGTTGAAATTTGAAATGCGGAGTCGGTAGAGGTCACAGATGTGCGTTTTGATGGTTTTGACCTTTGGGGTCAAAATTTGGGGTGACCTCTTTTTTGTAGGGAGCTGTGGAGGTGCCCTAAAATAATGAAATTTCTTGAAACTTGCTAACATATCCAAATTTCAACTTTCTAGATCATTCCCACCCCTTTTTATACTCCGAAAAGTGGAATTATACCCATTTTTTCACATTAGACAGGGTTCAACGTGCTTTTTTAGTGCATTGATCGGCGTACTGTCCAAACTAAATGAAGTAGGAGGTCAAAATTTGGTGTATAGAGTTGGTGCAGGTCACTGAGGTGCCCTTTGGAGATTTTTGTCGCCTTTGAGTGCAAAATTTTTCAGACTCATAAATTCGGCTCTCAAGTAGCATCTTGACTGCTACGTTTTTTTGTTTTTTTTTTTTTAAATTGAGAGCTCCTCGGCGGGGGTTTGAAATTCCGTTTGGAGAAGAATATAAAATAGGGAATGTGTATTATCAATTGACGGGTAGTCCGGAAATTTTCGAAAATAAGGACCACTCTAATCGAAATACGAACGTAATATTGAACTGAATATTTTTTAGCGTAATTGCGATTCCGAAGAATTACTTATTAAAGCGTTATTAATCTTGGTCATAATGTACTTCACATTCGCATTTTTGACCATGGACGTGGTTTTGTATTTGTTCGAGTTGTCTAACAAAGAAGTGGTCAGTGGGTTGATGTATTTACAAATTTCGTCCGGCGTACCTGTTTGGATTTATTGGTTTGCAACGTTTGTATTCGATTTGCTATTTTTCACCATCGTCGTCGCTTTCCGATTAGCTTTGTTCGCCTTCGTGGATAACTATTATGCGTTTTTCAGACCTACGTATAATTTCGGTTAGTAGGTATGGTTTAAACTACATTTTTGCTTAATTCTTTTGCTCGAAAATAATTCTAATGAATGAATTTTTGCAGGATATTTCATTTTGGTGATCTTTCTTTTCGGAATGTCCGGCTTGATCTACGTTTATATTTTCAGTTTTTTGTACAAATCAACTGAAACTTCGTATTACGCTCGCGTATTCGTGTTCAATTTTGCTTGTAAGTAGATCGCTTCCCAATCTACGAGTATCACCAATTTTCACGTTGAATACGTTTCTTCTACTTTCAGGCAACGTTGGTGTGGCGATTTGCTACTCATTAAGCATAATTCCCAATTCAGTAAAAAACCCTTACCTAGTGCATAGATTGCTGAGTATGGTATTTTTATGGGTGCCTTTTTTGAATTACCCGTGGACTATGCTGCAATACA
The DNA here is from genome assembly GCA_900050545.1 of Trionymus perrisii. Classification (NCBI taxonomy): domain Eukaryota; kingdom Metazoa; phylum Arthropoda; class Insecta; order Hemiptera; family Pseudococcidae; genus Trionymus; species Trionymus perrisii. Next base: position 4,791 of record FIZV01058819.1, on the reverse strand, counting down.
TTTCGCAATGGTGGTATAACAATCAATGCTTCATCCTTTGTTCGCGTCTTTTATTAACGTGGTGTATCGGTGAATATTTTCGTACAATTACGTTAAACGAATGATGAATATTACTAATGTGTGAAATTTCGCGTAGAACATAAGGAACCGAAACCGTACATGGAATATTCCACCGCCGACAATATGTACGCGATTTTGCTCGAAGTTGAGTTTTTATGTATTACTTTCGTTTTTGGAGTTATTTTGTTCATCTTAATGAATTACGGATTAGCCGATCGTATGCATAATTTTTTCAAAAGTAAAACATTTGACCTAGAGAAGATTCCAGAAGGTGACGATCTGATGCGAGAAAAAGAAGAAATCGATCACATCAAACAAGACGAATCAAGTGAGTAAACATTGCTTAATATCGAAGTCAACTGCCGTGGCCGGAAAGAAAATTATTTAAATTTTTCGCAGAGAAAAAATTCTGGTCTACCTTGGAGTAAAAAAAATCGATTTTTTTGTGGTATTCATAAAATTCTTCCAATTTTCTCGAAGAAAATTGAAAATGATGAAGACCCCTTCTCAACTTTTCTGGAAATTTCAGAAGAAAAATAATACACATTTTGATTTTTTGGAGGAAAAAGAACAAAAAAAACTTATTTGAGGGGGGGATACTAAATTTTTTGGAATAATAAAATTTCTCAGATTTTTCGGTTTAAAAGCTCTCTAAAACATTTTTTAAAGTTGGAAAAATTCCTAATTTTTCTGATAAAAAAATTCGTGCCCAAATTCTCAATTTTTTCAAAACAAAATAAACCTACCAACCCAAATTTACTTGGAGAAAAAATTACTTACCTACTTGCTTTTTTCGGATAGTTTTTTTTTTTTTAATTTTCTTGGAGTAAAAATGTAGGTATTCGAATTTTTGGAGAGAAAAAAAAACTATGAATTATTTTTAAAAATGAAAAAAATGTCAACTTCTTTGATGAAAAAAATCGTTCAATTTTTCGCCGAAATAGATTTAAAAATTTTTATGTGAAGAACTTTTCAATCTTTAAAAAATTGATTTCCCCATGTAAAAAAATAATTCAATTTTTTGGGGAAGAAAATCTTTTCTTTTTTTTTTTTTTTTTGAGAAAAGCTCCCAATTTTTCCCCCTTTTTTTTTGGATGAAGAAGTCATTAATTTAGCTCCGGACTGATGAATTTCCTAATTTTTTTGGAATGGAAAATTTTTTCCATATTTTTGAGAAAAAATATTTTTCGTTACTGGGGAAGTAAAACGCAACGTTTCCTCCCTCTTGCTAATCGCGCAAGTGTAAAATGCGCGTTTTTCTCCCACGTTAAGAAAAAAAACTTACTTCAAATGGGAGGAAAAGTAGATTCTCGACTCGTGTGAGTTGTTACCCTCGCTTTCCTCCCCCTTTGAAGTGATTATACTATTGTTTTTTGATGGAAAAATGTTTTTCAAATTGTTAACATAAAGCATTTGTATATAAAAAAAAAATTTTAAGGTGAACAATTTTTCAATTTTTTCCTTATTGAAAAATCTTATTTTTTCGGAGAAATAAATTTTCGGAGTAGGAAAATTTTTCCTATTTTTTGAAGTAAGCGTAATTTTTTTTTTACAGAAAAAACTTTTTTAATTTTATTAAAGACATCCTAATTTTTTGTTTCAATTTTTTCGGAAAAAAACTCAATTTTTCCAGAAAAAAGGTTTCCATTTTTTACAGATAGAAAGTCAACTTTTTTTGTGGTTTAATTTTTTTATTTAGGTATTTATTCTTTGAAAAATTTTAATTTTTTTGGTAGTATCTAAATTTTTTAATTTTTTGGAATAAAAAATTTTCTGAAATTTTTAGTAGATATAAAAACGTAACTTTGTTTTAAGCAAAAAAATCATACTCACATTCAACCAGTGGCTATTCTGAGAGGAAAAATATAAGGAAGTCCGTAAGTTGGTAGATTACAGTGTCACTTTTTCATAGGGGGGAGAGGGGCGTTTTATGGAATGAATTGAAAATTCAATTTGTTGAAGAACTGTACCATTTTTTTAAAAATTCGATGGTTAGAATTTCTTTAAAAGTCGGAGTAATTTTTTTTCACATTTTTAAAAATTATTGAATTGTCCAAATTGACAAATTTTCCAAAATTAGTAACTTTTTCAAAACTGAAAACGTTCCCAAAATTGACAAATCTTTAAATTTTCCAAATTTCCTAATTTTGACAAAGTTTTAAAAATTGACAAAATTGACAAAATTTTCAATATTGACAAATTTTCCGAATTTGACAAAGTTTTTAAAATTGACAAATTTTTCAAAATTGAAATTTTTTTAAAATTGACAAATTTTCTAAAACTGGGAAATCTTCCAAAATTATCAACATTTTCAAAACTGACAATTTTCCCAAATTGACAAATTCTCCCAAACTGACAAAGTTCCCAAAATTGACAAATTTTTCAAAATTAATTATCTTTTCAAAAATGACAAATTTTCTCAAATTGACAAATTTTCCAAAATTAAAAATTTTTTAAAAATTGACAAACTTTTTAAAATTGACAAATTTTTCAAAATTGACAAGTTTTTTAAAATTGACAAATTTTTCAAAATTGACAAACTTTTTAAAATTGGCAAGTTTTCCAAAATTAGCAACTTTTTCAAAACTGAAAACTTTCCCAAAATTGACAAATTTGGCAAATTTTCAAAAATCGTTATTTTTTAATGATGCAATAATTTTCCAAAATCATAAATTTTCAAAATTTCAGTCATGCATAAACTGTAATTTTTTTTAAAAATATTTTAAAAAATCATTCCGCTCTCCCCTCTCCCTCCTCCCGCCCACGTACCGTACCTCCAAAATAAATCAAAAGAAACATGAACTAAAGTTCTAATAAAACCGCCTGAAAAAAAATACAAATCGAAAAAACAAAAACTTTATTCACTTGAATTTCATTTTTTTTTAAATTCTAATTAATTTTATTTTGAATTTCTAATTTTCAAATTGTTTAAAAGTTCAAATTTGTTCAAGTTTTTCTAAAAATTTCTGTTCATAAATTTGATAAATTATGATTAATTAAAATCACATGCAAAAATTCAACCCATGGAATATGGAAGTCAGAATCAACGTGGGAAATTTGTTTATGATCTTGCAGAATTTTTGAACCACTTTTGCGAGGTTTCAAATTTTTTTTTATTACAACTTCATAAAAAATCTAATTTTTTGGAAAATTTGGAGAGAAATGGGACTTTTAGGACTTCCCTATCAAATACGCCACTGCAATCAACATTTAAAATTTCCAATCCGCCATATACTTTGCAGAAAAAATCGAGCTACTCAACTGCCTAATATTCGGCTTAAAATTGTAGGATATCATGAAACGCCACTCATAGCAGACGGCTTAGGTAAAAGCTATGCGAAGATTCTCTCATTATCGTCTGTCGTGGCTGTTGACGAAGTGAGTTTCGTGGCTGAACGAGGATCTAATTTTGGTATTCTTGGAGGACACGACGCAGGTAAAACGACTACGTTTAATATGATGGCTGCCAAAACAGTGCCAACGATGGGAGATGTTTCAGTCGAAGGAGTCACACCGAGTGATAGGCATCGGGTACTTGTACCATTTCTCGTGTACTTTCTATTATAGAAAATTCTTTGCAAGTTTCTAGTAAATTATCCACTATCCAATTGCAATATGATCATCTTTATTTTTAGTACCTTTCTTTGATTGGATATTGCCCTCAAACTTCCCCTTTGCTCGATAAATTCACCGGAAGGCAAATGCTACAATTGATCGTCTCGTTGAGAGGAGTGAGACAGGTTGAAACGATTGTCGATGAGTGGATATCTATTACCGGTAGGTAGAGTTTATCAATCTGAAATGTATTTTAACTTGTAAATGTTTTTAATTTGAGTCATTTTTTTCTTGAAAGGTTTTCAAGAGCTTCAACATGTACGTTGTAACGTGTACTCGAATAGCGACAAACGTATTCTGAGTACTGCATTATCACTGATTGGTAATCCGGAAGTAGTTCTGCTGGATGAACCCACAAGTGATGTTGATTCGGTGACCAGACGTCACTTGTATGATATCATGGAACAAACTAAACATTCCGGTAAAACTGTGGTAATGGCGTCGACAAGGTACCTGAAATTAAACTCTGCGAATTAAGCAGAGGCGTATCTGAGAGGAAAAATATAGGGAAGTCAGAAAGTTGATACATTACATGATTACAGTGTCACTTTTTCAAAGGGGAGAGGGCTGTTTTGTGGAATAATATTACAATTCAATTTTTTGAAGAACTGTATTATTTGGAAAAAAATCAAGTGTTAGAATTTCTTTAAAATTCGGAGTTAATTTTTTTTTTCAATTTTTAAAAATTATTGAATTGCCTGGATTGCAAAATTTACAAAAAAAATTACCAAAATTGAGGAATTTTTTTAAATTCTCAAATTCACAAAAATATTGTTTTTAAAAAATTGTAAAATTCCTAAAAACTGTCAGTTTCTCCAAAGCTAATAAATTTTCAAAAATTATTGCCAAATTTTAAATTAGGTATCCAAAAATTTTCTGAATTGTCCAAATTTCAAAATTTTCAAAAATTTTATCAAAATTACCAAAATCGATGAACTTCCTGAAATTCTCCTATTCACAAAAATATCGAGATTTTTTTTTTTTTAAATTTAAGATTTGGAAATGGAGATAAGTCGAAGGAAGAAAAAAACAAACATTACCTTCTTACCGTACAGGGTGTTCCGCAACCAGTGCACTCCCTTCAAGCCACCAATGCTACTACCCAAACTACACATG
>FIZV01058780.1:0-13609 GCA_900050545.1 Trionymus perrisii | reverse complement strand
TTTTCGACCCGGACGACTTGCAGACGCATTTCAGTCAGGTTCACAAAGGCGTCAACTCGAACCTGAATGACACCGCGAAGGCGGCGGCGCCGGCGACCGTGTACGAAGAGGCGATGGCCGATTCGGAGAAGCAGTGCGACGTTTGCGGCAAAATTACCGACAATTTGAAGCAACACAAACTGTACCACGCCATAAGAGAGCTAGAATACTGCAAAGCGGAAAACAAGAAATTTTTGAAGAAATGGTTTTATTGTCAGGTAAGCGGTCTGTCGAGTCATTTCGCTTTCGCACCGAATAGGGTTAACGGAAAGTGGTGTCGTAGCGTAGCGTCGCGTCGCGTCGCGTCGCGTCGCGTCGCGTCGCGTCTCGTATCGTCTCGTCGCAGTCTAATGTAGGTAGAGAGCGCGGACTGCGACACTCGATATTCAGCTGTACGGGACGAGTTCGTGCCGCTTCGTGGTTGCGTGTACGCTCTATCAGTCTAAAGCTACTCGTACGTCTACGTAGATACGCGTAAAAGGCTGGTCGCTGCAGGTGGCTCTTTACTACTGGCTAGCCGCGCGCGGTAGCCGGACTTGGGCGAGTAACGGACAGTGTCGTAGATGGTATCAGACAAGTGGCAGTACACGGCACGTAAGCGGACGGAGGCGACGCGACCTACGCTACGCTACGCTACGCTACGAATGGTGACCGTCTCATCTACACGATACGCACACACGTATTGTGTGGTATTCGTATTATACTCGTACCTTATACGTATACGCATACGCATACGCATACGCATACGCCTCGCCTGTAGTAGGTCTAGACTCTAGCACGTACCACGTCTACGTGTATGTAAATAGCGTTTGTTTGTGTGTTTTTGTTGGCAGAAATGCGATAAGAAAATCTTCTCGGAAGCGAATTATCTGTTCCACGTTGCGAAGCACAACGGCCAAGAGACGGTGAGCTGCAGGCAATGCGACTACGTGGCGGTCAACATTCAAGACTACAACATGCATATCACGACGCACACCGGCGGCAAGTACTTCATCTGCAACGATTGCGAGAAATGCTTTTTCACCAGGTCGGCGATATCGGACCACGTGCTCATCCACATGGACGGCACCCGCTACATGTGCGAGATCTGCGGCAAACGCTTCAAAACGTCCAGATCGAACGCGCAACACAAACTGCTGCAGCACAAAAAGTACTTCCGCTGCAACCGATGCAACCGCGGCTTCACCCACGAGGCGAAGCTGAAAAGCCACTACAACATATGCCGCGTTATAAATCAAGACCAAAAAGAGTCCAAAGTGTTCGAGCCGGTCGAAAAGTTCTTCTGCAACATTTGCAACTCCAACATCAAAAGCTCGTCCGAAATATCCATCTTGTTTCACAAGGCCAAGCACGAAGGCAAGGACGGCGTCGAGTGCAAGTTTTGCAAGCTGCTCTGCAAGAACGCCTGCATGTACAAAAACCATCTGCTGATACACACGAACCAGCGGCCGTACGCCTGCACCCAGTGCCCGAAAAGCTTTCGCACCAAAGGCTGCTTGGTGCAGCATATGCTGGTGCACGGCGACGAGTACAAGTACACGTGCGAATATTGCGGCAAAAAGTCCAAGAAGCTCACCACGCACGTTAACCACGTCAACATTCACACCGATACCAAGCCGTACAAATGTCCGGACTGCGATCGACCGTTTCGCCAACTCAGCGACATGAAGAAACACCGTAGAACGCACCTCAAATACAAAAACGACTCGGTCGCAGCAGCAGCAGCAGCGGCAGCCGCAGCCGCCACAGCTTCCAATACCGCCGCGACAATGGTTGTCGCCGCCGCCGCCGCCGCTGCTGGAGCGACCACCGTCGACATTATCGACGTCGCCAACCAATTGCCCGACTATTTGGCCATTAAAACCGAAGTCGAAGACATCATGGCCGTCGATAATATACAACAGTTGCGGATGACCTGAACTTACACTTCCATTACCTACTACGGTGGTGCGGTGCGGTGCGGTGCGGCGTGGCGCAACTTGACGATTACTCGACGCCAACTTTTAGTCCGTCTATATCTACGATGCGATGCACTCGAAGAAAGCTTTTCCACCATTCGTATCTATCAGCTTCTACTTGAACTTGAAACACGAACGGAAAGCGGAAAGCGGAAGCGGGCGAGAAAAAGAAAAATCGCCTTTCTACGAATACATTCTTATGTGCGATATTTATTAGCCGCAACCAGACTACTTGTACTTTTACGTATTATACGTATAGGTATTATACGACCTATACCTAAATGTTGACTCGATAATTACACCAATTCTATATCGTGTAGATGGCAGATTCCTACTAAGTAATACGGCGCGGCGCGGCGCTGCGGTACACGTAAGCGTTACCTTGGCGTTGCCATATTACTCGAGTCTTGGTATTTTTATTATTTGACGGCTGGGGTGCCTGGGAATCGTTCATTTTTAAGTATATCGTACCAACGCAACGTATGTAGGTATATTACGTATTACCTATCTTTGTAGCATCACGTTGTTGATGGCGCGACGTAATGTTCTGGTTGTTGATATACCTTCCTACCTACCTACCTACCTACCTAGTTAGTTGGAACGTCAGTGTACCTGCACCGTTTGTTTTGTACATAGGTACCTACTTGTAGATTACCTACTACTCGTACCTAATATTTCAACAATGTGTGCGTGACTGCGTGTGTGTGTCTGTATACACGAGTAATTATGTAAGATGTATGTCGTGTAAAATTATAATGTATAGTATCTGTACCGTATTATACCGTATACCTATCTACGTATGTTTACATATACGACATATGTTACACTGGCTTTATGGAACTACGTATGTCGCGCATACCGCGCGCGCCTCGTAGTGTAGGTATGATTGTATAGGATGTACGCGTGTGCCTACATAAAAATTTATGCGTACTGTGGACAAATTTTTAGACGTAGTACAAGCGTACGCGTCCATGCATAATTACGTATCTAACGTAAGTACATATCTTCGGTTGCCGTTGAATCGTTCATTATTCTGTCGATGAAATCGTTCCGTTCTACACGATGCGACGGCTTCGATTCGAATTCGAATTAATTACGTTACGTACCTGCGTATTTGTATGTAGTTTTGGCGGATGGTTTTGGCCGAGCTGCAGCCTTTCTCAGGGCTAGGACTACGTTTGTTTGTTTGCTGTCTACGTCTAACGCTGGTGCGTTATTGTCGAGCTACGTAGACGTGTAGGTACTAGGATGTCTTGCCAGAATGATCGCTTTGCAATTCCGAATATACTCGCGCTTTAGCAACTGGCTATGGCTGCGGCAGTGACGGTCTACGTCCGCCTCCTAAACGTATTCACACGTGGACGGACGGACGGACGGACGGACAGAAATGGACATAGTTGCTCAGCGCAGCTCCAGGTATACTTATGCAGGTACTACGAGTAGGTATACGTACGCGGTATGCTACATGTACATCTACATACACAGCGCCACAGTCTATAGGCATATTACAAACCTAGTGGTACCTAGTCTAGTCTTACATGCGTATACTCGTATGTATTGTACGTAATACACGTAGCTAACTATTACCTACTCGTACTTATGTAGGATTACTCGCGTAGCGCAGCTGGAACAAGTAGATAGTACGTAGATTCGATACCTGCAACTATACAGACACTACGACACTACTGCCTTACGGTACATGTAGGTATGTACGTAAACGTACGTACCTACATGTATTATGTTGTATGTAGGTAAGGTACTTATGTATGATTCCATTCTTATACTCGTGACTCGTGTCGTGGTCGTACGTAGCCAAGCCAGAGCCACGTACCTCTGCCTACGGCTAATGTAGGTACTAGGTACCGCGTATTCGTACGAGTATTTGTATTTTTCATTATCAGCAGCGACCGACGAGCGCTTAATTAGGTATCCCAATGATAAAAACTTTTCGTTTAGTCGGCTAATTAGCTATATCAATTTTTTGTTCATTCCATTAATTAACGATCTTTATTAATTTAATTAGGTATCTTACGTAATTTAAAACAGTATGGTATGGTAGCGAAGCAACTTGAAACTTTACTTTTTTTTTAATGTTCGAGTTAAACACGTACGCTCGGTTCTCGTCCGTCGCGTAGTCCCCCTCTACCGACTCTCATTCGAGCCAATTTCAAGGCTTTTTTAACAGCATCAGGTTTTGATTTCGAGTCGATTGGATTTGGATCGCATTGAAGTACGACGCGACGTAAGATGTAGGTAGGTAGGTAGATAGATAGATAGGTAGGTAGCTAGGGAGGGGGGAGGGAGACAGGTGAGATACTCGTACGTTGTACGTTATACGTTTACCTCCGTCTCTGTAGGACAAGGTTATTTATGTCAGTTGTGAGATACGAGTATTATTAGGTATGGTGCAGAAATGTAATTTTAATAACGAGAAAATACCACGTCTTTTATTCAAACTCGCTTTTGAATACCTACCACCGAATGAACGCATTTTACGTAGGTAAGGTACTTATTCGATTCGACGAACAATATTCTTGATCTACATTGTGCGGTGTGCTTTACGTAGTAAGTACGTACCTACAGAGCCAGAGCGTACGTTACGCACCTACTGTTAATCGCCAAGTCGGATACACGTACGCGTAAATACTACAGTATCGCAAAGGACTGCTTCTACTACTGCTACTGCTATTGCTACTGCTACTGCTACCACCACTACGGCTACTCTACTCGGATAACTATTACTTATTAATTTTTTGTTGTCGCTATAGTTGTTCGTGTCGGTGTCCGTATCCGTGTTCGGCGTTCTATATTCGTATTCGTATTCGTATCCGTATCACCATTTGCCTTACTCGAGTTGCTGTAATATCCGAGTACATAATATTAACTAGCATTAGCTGTAGCTACGCAGATACGAAGCGACGTGCATTGATCGTCGCGCAGATTTGCCATCGTCGTCTCGTAACGCGATTAATTTAGAATCGCTTAGCCCGTCTATTTGTCTCTACTCGTCTTGTGTTCGCGGTTTGCGGCGCGGCGCGGCGCGGCGTGGCATGGCATGGCATATGTGTACGACTTGCAGTGCCTAGGATGTGATTGTGAATCGATTCGAGCCTAAACATACTACCTAGGTAAATACACTTACCTACAACTACATATTGAGAAATGTAAAACTGATCGTCGCAATTTTGCGTCACCGTATTTTAGAGCCGGCGGGGTGGCTGCGTATAGAATTGTACCTACCTAGTACCTAGCTACCTACATACTCGTGTCTCGTACATCGATGATCGAACCACATTGTAAGTAAGAGTAAAAGTGAGGTCATATACGTGCATATGTATACGATACGAGTATGTATGTACGAGTGGGTAGTTAGGTACGTAACCCAAGCTGCACGTACCCTCGGAATCTCATGTCTTATCTTTACTACATACCACATACCTACTTGAGGTTGCGGGGATGAAGACAAAAAATTTTGAAAGACTCGCGCCAACTCTGCTTTGAGTACGGTATAGCTATTGTCGGAGTATCTCGGCAAATGAAACGCAATGCAAATGAAGTAGGTACCTAGACCAGACCTACTATAATTGCTATTTGGCGAAAAAAGTAAAAAGAAAAAAAAAAAAAAGTGGGTAGGCACAGTTCATTTGGAATTTTGGATAAGAAGCTTATTAGTCCTACGTACTTGGCTACTTACTTACGTTAGAGTCTCGTAGTACCCTAATCATACGCTTGCATTATGTACTACGTACGTAACGTACAACGTACATAGCTACATACCTAAATTTAATGTACATTACATAGGTAGGCAAAGGTAGTACGTGGGGATCTATTCATTTACCTACATAATATGGCATACTTAAGCAGTGCGTGAACAATTCAATTCAACAGTGGGTAGGTACGGTACAGGTAGGTAGGTAGGCAGACAGGCAGGTAGGCGGCTGGGTATACCTGCACATTATTACGTGCATCATGCATGGTAGCAATGAGCAACCGCTGTCTAAGTTACGTTCGTTGCATTGATGTATGAGAGTATAAAAAATAATATACTAATAAATGTACCAAGCTAGTATCTAGCTAGCTAGCTAGCTAGCTAGCTACCTTCCACCTGCTTTCCGTACATGTATTGTAAGTAATTAGCCTATTTTACACGGTTTGTCGTTTTTTTTTTCAACAATTTTATTTTATAGGTCTAGGTATAGAAAAGCGAGACCAATATTATTACAAACCAGTACCACACACATCCACTTTTTAAGTAAATTTTCGTGTTAATTTTGTAGAAAAAAGCAAAGAAAAAGAAAACGAAAAAAAAACGAAAAAAAGACTGAAGCCGATGCCGTAATCGTCGAGTAAGACAGAAAAAAAATACTATACCTACGATACGATACGATACGATAAAATCGATGGAAATGCAATTTATTACGAGTTCGCAATTCGGTTTTGATTCTGCGTTGGGGGAAATCAGCTGCTTGGGTAACCCTGATCAATACTACCGGCGTATGTGGTGCGCAATGCAGTTCGACTCTTTAGTGGCTAGTGAAACAAATATGGACACTAGTTCTTCGCCTGATAACCTTGATTCGAGAAAAAGACCTTTGGAAAACGAAACCGAAAATGGAGTGATAAAGAAATCTCACTATGCGGCAGGTAATATTCGAATACTTCGTATACGCGCTTATTTAACGTATTTATTTAGCCGTTCTTATCGTTTGAGCGATACGATCGCGCTCCGTCTTCTGATTATATACGCATTAGCGCGTTACTGTCTTGTTTTCGAATTTCGATACGAACTGAACTGGCTTACTGGCGTCTCTATTCGCGCATCACTTCGCTGTCTTTCCATTCGATGATTCGACATTCGTAGTCTTGTGAAACTGAAAGCGACGACCAACAGGCAGTGTTCGTACGGAAACTAAGTATTGTTACGTTTACGCTTTGCTGTGCAAGTGCATTGCGAACGACGAACGTCGAACGTATCATACATCATCTCGTAACAGTCGCAGTCGCAGTGTACTCAACTCGTTGTGCCTGTATGTGCATTTTCGAGGTGATATTGAAATCGAATCTAAGCGTCGACGTTGCTTCGTTTGTCGCTTACGGACGCGATCGGCGATTGTTTTTCGTACATCAGCCGCCTCATCGAGTGCGTCACGCGTCTGTATCAATTTTACACGCGTACCGATCTGATAGATGAGGTATTTGGTACTGGTACTATACTTTGTGATGGTTTTCGCCGCTGGTACGAAGCGCTTGTGTATTTTTGGTAGGTACGTACGGCAGACGGCACAACTATGTAACCTGGCAGGCGGCAGCCGGCAGCCGGCTCGATACGACTAGATCATCGATCATCATTCATCATTATTACCGCGAAGAATAGAAACCGATTTCGAGTACGAATTTATCGCCAAATCTCATCTTATCTCATCCGTCGTCGTCATCGTAGCCGTAGCGTGTATCGTGTCTTCTGTCTATCCTGCCGTCGTGCCGTTACCGCTTAAGTTGTACCTATGGAATATTACTGCGACGGCTACTTGCAACTTACCTTGAGCGAACGAAAAACCGCGGGGTGCTGTCGCATGCGGCGATAAAGCGTTAATTTTTAAAACTTTTTAGCCACTTTGTTGAATTTCGGTTCATTCGAGAATGTATTATATTGTTCTTGTTTTTGTTTTTATTATTGCGAATTATTGCTGATTGTTCCGTTAGCGGTCGATTCGTACGATACCTCCAAGTTGTAGATAACTAGATACGGATGATACCGTAAGCTGTTTGGCGCATCAAGTCTGTACCGTGTTCAAACTTGACGTTTCGCGTTACGCTTTCCCACGTAATTTCGTTTTCGTTTTCGAGTTTGGACCTTTTTTTATTACAACAACTTTGCAATAAATAATTATTAATTTTGATTAGGCGGTCCGCGGTCGTCTCGTCGTACGAGTTGCGTTTTTATTATTTTTTTACATTCGTTGATTCATTCATTCAATTTCAACTACGCTGACACTTGACAGCTGACACTATGAGGATTTACGAATTACGAGTCGCTCGACTCTTTGTCTTGAAAACCAACCGACGGAAAAAAATGAAAAAATGATGAAAATACTATACTCGCTCGGTCCGCGTCGTCGTCTAATTAATTAAAATAAAATAAAATAATGATCAAAAAATTAAAAAAATGTTAATTACGTTTTAGTTAGCGCGCTCTGTTGGCGAAGATGGAGAACACCAGAGATTGAACGATTATTAATCGATGCTACATCGATTATTTTTGAAACATAATCATAAATAATCGATTATTTTTAAAAATAATTATGAAAAGAAAATTTTTGAGCTTTGTTGACTTTTCCAAATTTTTTTTTGACGCAAACGTTCATTAACCAATCAGGAAGCAGCAAATTGAGCAAATATATTAGTGCAAAATTTATGTTGTATATAGCTAGCGCTACACACTCCGATTAATCGATTATTTTTTTGATTAATAATCGGGGTTACCCTAATCGATTATAATCGGTAATCGTTCCATCTCTGGGCGATAGATAGCGAGTACACTGTTGCGAAGAGTTTGCAACAAAAATTTCCCTCTACTCTGTAGCGAGTTGTCCCTTCATTCATCCAATTCCAAGGTTCATCCGTTGTCCAATTAGTGATGTCGATCATTTTCAAAAAGATCGATCTTTTGATCGGATTGAGATCGAAATTCGAAACTAAAATGATCGATCTTCAAAAATCGATCTTTTTGTTGAAATTGAATGAGATTAAAAAAATTAATGAATTTAAAACGAACAAGCATTCAAAAATCGATCTTTTCGTTGAAAACCGAACGAACAACAAACGGCCGAACGCTATCAATTCCAGATAAGTTAATTCGACTTTTACTTTTCACTAGTATCGTATCAACTAAATTAAGTTTTTTAGTTTTCCTTTTTTTTTTACTCTCTGTAGGTACTTTCAATTACAATAAATCAATAATTAACAAAGTAATTACCTAATAATTTTTGATTATTGAAAAAGATCGATCATCAAAATTTAATATGATCGATCTCTTTTTGATCGAAATTCTAATGATCGGCAATCGATTGATCGAACATGATCGATCTTTGATCGACATCACCATGTCCAACTCGAGCGGGACCCGGACTGGACCTATCCATTTTAGTTGCCCATAGGCCTACATACATATTTATTTCACTACACGGTCTATGGCTGGTCCGCAATAGGTGTTCCCGGACTCGAATTTCGAAATTCGAATAGCTCGACCGTTACATTTCACAGTTTTCAGTACCTCTACCTAATTGACGATGAAACGCGTTCGCGTAGGCGTAGGTAGTACGAGCGAGGTAGTTTGCCGTCTCCGGGGTACTTTGCAGGCATTAATTGAATTACCTACCTATTTGTTCATTTGCAGACAGCGAAGCCGGCACGTATCATTTCAAACTATTGGTGCCAGGCGTGGCGGCTGGTGCCATTATCGGCAAAGGCGGCGAAACGATTGCTCAATTACAGAGGGAAAAGCACGCTAAAGTGAAAATGTCAAAGGCTAACGACTTTTATCCAGGTGAGCTTGAAATGTGAAATTGGTACTACATAATCATACTACATAGGTATGTGATGTACGTATAACTCGCTTACGTATTATTCTTACGCAAATCTACGTAGCTGTAGTAGGTAGGTATGAACCAGGTGCCGTCTGGTTGGCCGTTGAAAGATTAATGAGAAATCGGTCGAATCGAGCGGTACAGTACGTCAGTACCTTTCTATTCGTGGCTCGCGGATGGTTCGCCGTGTCGCCGAATTGGAAAATTTTCCTCACATTATATGTTACTACGAGGTTGATTACTCGCTACTCGCGGTTTGAGAGGACTACGAAGTAATCTACGCGTCTACTTACTCGCCTTAAGTTTAGGTACGCGCGATCAAGTACCTACCTACTTACATAGGACTGCAATTCACACCGTCACACGTACTACAGCTTCGTAGGTAGGTAGGTAGGTTCGCGTAAAACTGTGCGCTGTAACAAAAGTAAGGTACCCAGCTACCCGGTATCTATCCGTTCGTATCATATCCTATCGTATTGAACACAACCGATACAACGCAACGTATGCTGTATTGTCGCGGTCGTATACATACTACAGTACATTACATACATAGTACACTTACCGACTACCTCTAGTATCTACCGATCTAGGTAGACAGAGGCAGTAGGCAGGTAGATTTTGAGTTGGTTGGGTAGTTGCGTAACATTCATTTCGATATTTTTTTTTTTCGATTCAAGGTACAACGGAACGAGTTTGCATAATTTCTAGTAATTCGCCGGAATCGATCGTGGACGTGTTGAGTTTTATTATGGAAAAAATTCGAGAAAAACCAGACGTCAGTAAACCCGTAGTCGAACCGATAATGACGGAAAAAGAAAAACAGGTATTTTACTTGGCGGATCATTATCGTATACCACATACCTATTACCTATTACCTATCGGCTGTTACGTAGTTCTAGTTGCGTAATACGTAGTCGTATCGTATGTAGGTACAAGTACTAGGTAGGTAGGTAGGTAGCAGAGATGGAAACGATCCTGTTACTAAAGGTGTTATCAGTAATAGGTATCAGTATCACTTTACACCAGTTACCTGTTAATAATAGGTATGTACTATGTAGGTTTGAAGGAAAAACACGTTACCGATAAACCTATTATTTGGCATCGGTTTCTATAAACCTAATAGCTAATACTAGCGTATAACACGAAATGCATACGGTTAGTCACTAACCAAGTAACCACGCCCCACCCAATCCTGAAGCAAACCCCGTAACGTACGTATTACGTTCGTAAGTGTGCAACTGTGCATGTATTATACTGCCACAGTGAATCATAAACCTATTGGCTATTACCGATTATTAACAGTTTCAGTAATAGATATAGGTAACACCTTTCAGAAACCTGTTAAAAATGGAGAAAGGTGTTACTTCTAAAAGGTGTTTTATATATATGTTATTAACACGTAACACGTTTGACAAACCCGATACCGATACTAACATATAACAGAATCGTTTCCATCTCTGGTACTAGGTAGTAGGTACATCTACATATGTATTGGTGATGTGCACGGACCCTCTGTTCGTTGAAATGACGAGCCGAGCCTAGCCGAGCCTGCCATGTTTGACGAACGAACAACGAACGAGCTTTTTATCACATTTTTGCTACACGATCATGATACTCGTTCGTAACAATGAGAGGAGTGTGACGTCATATACATACATATGTACACCTTTTGGAGGAAAGAATGTATGTATGTCTTATCATATGGATATTGTGTAAATTATGAAGGGAAAAAGTTAGGTTCGTCAACTAGACTCGGCGAATTGTAGACAGATTAAAAGTAAAATTATCAAATATGATAAATGTAATGCATAGTAGCCAGTAGGGTAGGGTGTGGATGACACATTCAGGTGACGTAATAATCGTACCGTGTTCAACTCTGCCGTGTACTCGTACGTAACTACGTAATTAGGCAGGTAATAAAAATGTATCGTATCTTTGGTTTAGGTTAAAATTTTAGTGCCGAATACGACGGCTGGTATGATTATCGGTAAAGGTGGTAGCTACATTAAACAAATCAAAGAACAAACCGGCGCCTACATACAACTTTCGCAAAAGCCAAAAGACATTTCACTGCCAGAAAGATGTATCACCGTTAGCGGTAAGTACACAAACACATTCAAAATCAGATAAATTAGGCATATTCTTGTCGCGTCCGCGTCGTTACAACAGCACAGCGTTGGACGTGTTAGTAGGTTAGGTGTGTAGGGTGCCTAGCTAGGTAGCTAGCTAGCTAGTAGCAACCATACCTACGTGGAATTGTGCATATCGCTGCCGATAGTGATTTTCCTTTTTCCTTTTTCGTTTCGCGTTTCACGTTTCGTTCTCTTGTTAACGTTAGTCGTGTTGTTATTTTTCATTTGCAGGAGACATAGATACTAACGTTAAAGTTTGCCAAATGATATTACAGAAAATCGTCGAAGATCCTCAAAGCGGATCTTGTTTGAATCTAAGTTACGCCGATGTTACCGGACCAGTTGCGAATTTTAATCCGACTGGCTCTCCGTACGCTACGAAATCAGGTCGGTAGTCGGTACACTATAGCATAGCGTACAGGCTAGTACAGGCTAGTACGCCTATCGTATACGGTAATACGGTATATCGACTGCAGCGTCTCGTAAGCCACCATTTTGGAAAAAGTCAGGTGTTTTGCATTTTCTCTTAGTTTAGGTAGGTCTAGGTACTTTAGCACTCGGAAACTGCAAAAATCTGACTTTTTTCTAAAATGCTGCGTTACGAGGTGCTGCATCTAACCGTAAGCAGTCGATATATATATATGTATGTGTACGTGCGCAGGGGCGCGCAAGCTGCCCACTTTTTAGCGTACTGTACATGTCTATCTGTAGCTATACCTACGTAACGTACTACGTAGGTAGTACCTACTACCTAGTACCTACCTACATAGTATAGGATAGGATAGGTATTGTAATTGTAATATTACGCGTACGTATGTAATTACCTACCTATGTATACTATGTTTTGCGCGCGCAGTTATGACAAACGGCGTATTTGCGGGCGGAGGCGGCGCACCTGGCGGAGGAGGTGGATGCGGTGGCGGCGGCGGCGGCGGATGCGTCGGCTCTAATATGACAGCTGGCTGTGTTAATGAAAATGTGATAAACGGCGGTTTAAACCTATGCTTAAGTATGCCCTCTGTGCAGAATACGAATTTCGATAACGCGTTCACTACCAAATTGCTAGAAAATGTCAATCTCGTTCTTCGGTCTGCCGGTTTTTCCGAACAATCTACCGCCGAAATTGCCGCAGCGTTGGCCATCTTAGCCAAGTAAGTTGTCACATACGTACCGTATACCTAGTACCTACTCGTAGAATATGCGTACCTCTACCTATGCTGGAATAGATCCATCTATTGGACAGTGTACGCGTACTACGTAGTATACGTAGGAGAGTAGAGAGAAAGTTGGCTACATACTAGATAGGTAACCAAGCCTTTGTCTTATTGTTTTTCTAAAACGTACGCGCGTATTTGGATGTGTGAGTGTATGTACGTGGTGTGCGAGAGAGGAAACCGCGCAGACGCGGCCACGTTAAGAAAAAGCGGCTTCTTTTCGTTCTCGCTGCCGTCGAGCTCGGCACATGACGAAGAGGACGAGAAGGAGAAGGAGAAGAAGGAGGAGGAGGAGGAGGAGGACGACGACGACGACGACTAGTGTATAGTGTAGGTATTTTCATCGAAGGCAGAGGTAGGTGCATTTTGAGACACGACTTGACATAATGCCGGCGGCGCGGCTGCGGAATGGCTTACAGACGCCAACAGGACGAAGCGGCGGCGGAATTTTTCGATGCCCGTACCTGGTACGCATACGCAGGCATTAGGTAATACCTTTGACCATATATGTATAAGTAACGTGGACCGAGCTAGTTATGCAAAGCAAACGGTGAGACATCTTTCGGGGTGCTGTTCGTCAAACGCTTCTGATTTGGATAAAAACGCAGTACTATGGGCATGCGCGACGTTGGTGGGACGCGGTGCAACGCTTCAAGATAACGAGAACCATCACACCGCGT
>FIZV01058755.1:0-10799 GCA_900050545.1 Trionymus perrisii | reverse complement strand
GCAAAACATGGACAGAACAAATTTTATAGAACTCAAAGAGTTCTACAAGAAAGTTGAAAAAAATTTTGTCTATCTCCATTACCAACGGAGTTACGACGTTCCAAAAAAACGACCATTATGATAGCATAACTTTGCCCCTTCAAATGTTAGGGTCGGCAAACATGCATACACTTGTGTAGTTTGAGTAGCCGCATCTCAGGTTTGAAGGGAGTGCACTGGTCCCGGAACACCCTGTACATACGTAAAATAGAAGAGGAAAAAAATTCAATTTGACCAGAATCTCACGGCCTAAGCGTTAAATTGGAAAACTAAGCACTCGATACGGTTTGCAAATTTTGTGAATCACAATTTCGGTGCTTTACAATATTGTTTTGCTACAACACGCTGCCGATGTGAAAAAGATAACTACAACTAGAAAAAAGATCGTTCACTTAAGATAGAAGACGCGAATTTCAGCGAAATGCAAAATCGCTTTATTATGAGATATGGGAAGCTTCGAAGAGAATTTCGCATATGAAAAGAAATGAGAGAGGGAAAAAAACGATATTTTTACAAATAGACGTTTGGCTAGGTTTGGCTTTTGGCATAGGTACTGAAAAATTTTACGTATCCATCCTAAAAGGCTGCACTTTTTTGTATTCTGTATCACAGTAGGTAGATAGGTAGGTAGGTATCTATTGGTAGTTTTACCTATACCCGTATTACGTGTAGGTAGCGATTGTCTACCAATTGAAGAGTCAGCATGAAAGTATCCAAACGTGAAAATTTTTGCAAAGTCCGTAACTTTGACCCTGCGGCCTAGAGGGTATGCAAACCAATTTATATCCACTCACCATGAGTTGCATAGTTTTTGGTTAGAAGGCTTTCCTATAGATCCGGAACAACGTGTAGATATCTAGATAAGTACCGCGTACCGTAACATACATGTCCAATGTCCATGTTCGAGTGGTATCTTAATCATGCGAATAGTCTTCGGGGTATTGCACGTACTTGTCCTCGAGAACGTATCTATGAGTAGGGTACGTAGTGTAGTATGAGGTGGCCCAAAAGTAAGTTCCCGTTTTTTCACTTGAGTGGTTCACAAAAAAAATATGTATATTTTCCTTTGAAATAATCGATTATGCAACTTCTATAACTTATCAAAACGACAGTTTCTTCCTCCTATTCAATCTACGAACTAAAAAGTGGGAACTGAATTTTGGGCTATGGTCTTTCAACCTACAAACTAAAAAAATAGTTGGGAACTGACTTTTGGGCCACCCTAGACCTGTAGTGTTATAGGTGTATGTACCGGGAACTAATCGAGTTAGTTATTTGATTGGTTGATTGATTTAGTTAGTTCGTTAGTTAGTTAATTAGTTAGTTAGTAGGTTATCTAGTGAATTACTTGGTTAGTCAATAGGTTAGTCAGTTTGGTAGACTGATAGGTACGCGGATAGATAGGTAAAATATTCGCGTATAAGAGAAAAACAAATTAAAAAACTGAGTCTTACCTACCCAACTCATTTTAATTTGAAAAAAAAAAACACAGTTACATAATTTGAATGTGTTTGTTATAGGTAGATTTAAGTACTTACCTGGTACGATTGAAAGTGACCGGAAAGTGAGAAAGAAAATTGTGGCCAATCGACTTGAAAATGAAAAAAGTACGTAAATAGGTACCTAAGAACGAAAAAAACTTGTACGTTCGTACACGCGGTTGTGAGGGAGCAAACAAATTCGCGCTAATTCCCAAGTGCGTGCTGATATACGATTAAATGGGTCTTATAAATAGGCAGATGAGTGTAGAATTTTGATGCAACGGCAGCAGTAAAACTCTATTATCGTTAAAAATATGAAAAAAAATGCGAAGACGAATCGAACAAACAAACAAGCGACAAAACGAAACGAATCAAACAAAAAACAATCGCCTATCTAGGTAGGAATAAAAACTTTTGGAGAATTTGAGCAAAAATAAAAAACAATGTTTAATAAGAGGTAAAAATAAAGAAATGAAGAAGACAGAATGAAACGTAATACAACACAACACAGCACAGCACAGCACAGCACACCACAACACAATAAAACGAAAAAAGATAAAGAAGAAATCAACGCAAAACGAAGAAGAAAAAAATGCAAGTAGGTGGTCCTGCAAAAAAAAGCTACGACGAGTATTTATACGAGAAAAATAATAGTTACGGTAATAATTTGCGAGAAGCGAATATAAGGTAGGTACAGTTGATGCGAACGACGACGACGATGAAACGGATAGAGCCACGGATAATACTATATTATCGAGTACTGACGACGGCGGCGGCGGTCTTGGCGCAGGCAATTTTGCAAAACCGTATAGTGTGTAGTGTAGGATAGGACAGGGTAGGACGCAACTCAACGCAACGCGGCGTAAGAGTGTAGTATACGCGAAGACGACGCGTCGGTGGCGGCGCGAATGTCGAATCGAATAGCGGAATGGCACCGAAAGGCGAGACCCAGCACCAGCATCAGCGCTTGTACTGGAGCCCTGCAATACACCCGTAGCTGTTTGCTGAACACGATGTGGCCGGCTAGCCAGCCAGTTAGCAGCTACAGTAGCAGCGAGCAGCATGTATCTCTACATACATTCCATTACTCTGCGGTGGCATCTTGTATAACGTATAGTGCCGTTCGATCGCGTATAATACCTACCATAGTATTCAGCACAACATGGCTACATCTACGCTTACTTTTGCTACGTTAAGCTGCATTGGACCTACATTTAGCTAAATCAAGAAAAACCCTTTCTTAAAAGTCATTGGTTATAGACGAAGATTTTCAAGCACAAGTGCTCATCATCAGATCCCGCACACACATAACAAATACGCATGTAACGAAGGTGCATATCTACAAATGGACTCGCATTTGACATACCTTTACCTAAGCACACACAGCCACAGTACTCGCAATACCTACACAAACAGCAGATTACTGGCAGCTTGTACTTGAATATAATAGGTAGTACGAACATGCGTAGGTAGGTAGGTAGGTAGGCAGTAGGCACTGGGTAGGTATAGGTACGTACGTTGGTGCGGGTGTGTTACATTATGGTCAGTAGATTAGGTACTAGATAGCGTACTAATTCTATCTAATAATGTGAAAAGAAAAAAACTCGATCGACAAACACTAAACGTACTACCCATAAGGTCATAAATGCGGTCGCTTTCGTGCCTTAATGCGCAAGTTCACCAAATTTCGCTCGTTCAAGATAGATACAGCGACGCAATAACAACACTCTCCGTCAGGCTTTGGCTAGGATGTGGGTTAGGGTTATGGCGCATCGATCTTCACGCCTCGCCGTCATCTCACTTCTTAACGACGCGTCATCTTCGTCTGCACCACCACCACAGGTGCCGCGTAGCACGGCAGTACACGACGCATCGCACAGATGCCGTGCAGTGTGGCAGTTGAACACACTCACATATCTTCATGTTAAAACGCATTGCCCTTGTATATTGTAGTAGTACCAACCGCACAGCATGGCAATACACGACGCGCCCCATAGGTGTCGCAACACAACATTACATGACACATCGCATAGAGGCCGTTCAGTGCGGCAGTTGACCACACGCTCACATAATTGTAGATGTAGAATAAAGGCGATTGGAATGTGCACTGAATTTCTTATAAACGCAGATTCTTTTTGAGAGGCAAACTTCAATTGCTGCAAAGGTTACAATCACCAAAATTTGATCGTTCAAATTTTATGCCAAAAACACGCCTCATGAAATGCCTTTGAAACACGAGCAAAATGATGGGTACACGAAAAAAATATACAAAAAAAAAATTTCGGAAACCTCGGTGATTAATTTTGAATTGAATTTTTAATTTTGCCTACCCCCCTTGAAAGTACTTCACCCAAAAAGGCCAATAGAAAAATTCAAAACAGAATCATCACTTCCAGTGGCGTATTTAAAGTGCGGTTCCAGGACTGACATTTCAGCTTTTAAAAGCATTATGCTACAAAACTTTTCGCCCTCGCTTCACTCGGGCACAATAATTTTACGCATTTTAGATTAAATATTCAATTTTTTTCAATTTTACTTGAAATTTCTTTTTTTTTGAGAAGATGCCCCTTGAATGACTATCTGGCTCGCCACGGACCCACAAAATCAAAAGTCAATCCTTCCCCCTATGATTTTATTCTAGATACACCACTGACCACTTCTAGGTTACTGGAGGGGTAAGGGTTTGCACTTTGCAATCCTGCAGGCCAAAGTCGCGATTATCAACTCTAGCCCTCCAGTGTGAGAAGAAAATCCAGCAAATGCTCGCGAAGACGGATCAGCAGAAAAGAATCAAATATCCGATGAGGAAATAACTCCTAGGCTCCAAATGGCGTAGATGCCAAGCCAAACTCTACAATGCAGAATTCACGATCGAGCTAGCAAGATTCTAGCACCAAAGAGGGCGAAATCTGAGACTTTACCAAGTAATGCCGGTGCAATAACCAGCAAAAAGGACGAATCAAAAGAACGCTCAGAGTGCGATAACAGCAACCAGCCCTCCACAGGAAAATCTGGGAAGCGATAGGAGTCACCAACAGCCAGCCAACTCGAATCTGCGCATCTTTCCAGCAAGTAAATGCAACAGTCAGGTGATTCGAGCTGGTATAGCCACTGCTGGTGAGGAAGAGAGAGAGCTGGGTGATTTACCTGGACTGAGATCTTCTCTCAACTGCAATAATTTTCTGTTGCTCAAAACTACGTCAACAAGCAGGAAAAGCGTGAGTAGTAGAAACGACCTGGCAGCAAAAGGGATACTCGTTGCCAACGCATCGGGCTCGTCGCGACGCACGACGATGCACAAGTAGCTTGCATTTTGAAAACATTTTGTTAGAATACCTTCCTCAACCTCCAAATCTACAATGTTCTTGTTAGCCGAGTTGTCAAAGCAGTGGTTCTTTATGCAAATACTAAAACTATTATGTAATAATTATTACAAAAAATTAAAATTAAAAAAAAAAGTAGTAAGGCTAAGTTATTGAGTAGGCACTGGCACATCACTTCTCCAACTAACAAAGGACACGATAGGTTAATAAGAGGTATATTACGTTGATACCTGCATAATATTAGGTAAGATATCACAGATATAAGTAACGTAACGTTAGTGTTTTTGATAATTACAGCTTATTTTAGCGTCGCGTCACATCACGTCACGATCATCACGATGGTATTCACGCAGACTGACTTCTAATATCATTAGTTGTGGTACTAGCGGGTGTGGTCAATACCTGGTAAATCTAGAAACGGAGCAGATGAGCTGCAATGTATGTAATACACTCAGTGAATTATCATAATGTAGGTGTACTGTGCCGCGTCATCCAGTTTTGTAATGCAGTGCTTAAGTATTTAGAATGTAGACGGGTTTTATGTATGTAAGAATGCAAATGATACATATAATATACATCGACGACGTGGTGCGGTGCGACGATAGTGGTCAGTTGTGCTTTTACACACTTAAGTAGGCTTCCATTATTGTTGGGTAACGATAACTGGATTCGGCTTCGGTGATGACGATAAAGGAATGCCAATTTTGGACAGAATTTCATCCATGCGATCGGGATAATCACTGTGGCTTGAAACCATTTCGGTCAAATCGACATTAATCATTCTGCGATCTTGTAAATTGATTTCTTGTAAACCCGCAACACCTTCTACTGCCACCGACAATGTGCGATATAAAAATCTCAATAACCAATCACCGCTGTAAATCAAAAATTGACAAATTCTCACAAGTGTAGTGTAGCGTAGAAGCGTAAAATTATTATGTATAGGTAGATTTAGAGATAGCACTAAAGGCGTAGGTCTAGGTACTTAGGTAGGTCTAAGTACCGCCATGCCGCCGCACTGCTAAACCGGCCTATTAATACGTACACGTACCTACCAACAAATAAATTAGGTGGATACTCGTAGAAATATGAACTAAGCACAAATAAACCAACCATCGAGTCGACATTACCGATTATATCCGTTAATTATTCGACCGGCGACTACTTTTGGAAATTTACTCCAATCTGAAAGCTGAGCGGTACAAGGAGCTCCGATTAGTATTACGTCTTGAATGATGCCTTGACAATTTTTCCGTCCGGACATTTCCTACGAATAGGTGTAAGTAAATACATACATTTGCAAACGTACATAGGTAGATAGGTAGGTAGGTAAGTAAGTAGATACATACAGAAAATGAACACGTTGAAACATATAAACGAACAAACCAACGAACAAAAAAAAGGTAAGCAGCTATACTAGCAATAACCCTAAAGGAAAACGTTCCCTGCGGTCATTACTGGCCCTAATTTTTTTTCCTGTAAAATTTCAAGAAGTGGTAACATTGGGTTCCAATTAAGTGACTTCATTCCTCCCTAGTGGTAGGAAAACATAAACATACATAATACAGAATTACAGAAAATTGTTCGTTGTTCCTCAGTTGCGTTTAAAGACAGATAGCGTTAGTCTCAGAAGTCAGAACCCGCAAACTTTTCTTCCCTAAACCAGCTTAAACCAGTTGAAATATTATCGTCACTTTTGAAGATATTATAATGAGCATTTTTTTGACTATTTAACAAACGTCACAGTGATAGTAGATGAAATAAAAATTTTCTAAGCAAAAAATGTGTTTTTCCTCTCTAAAAAAATCCTCCGAGTCACTTACAAGTCTCATTTCAGAGCAAAAATCTGCTTATAAATATAAATAAGGAAAATAATAAGAAAAAATAAACTAAAAAATAAAAACAAAAATAGATGAGTACCAGATATACCTGAGCTCATCTCCGTTACCCGAGTACGTACGTGTACTTACCCTTAAGCAGTAGAATATGACACGCGCTCCCAGACTATATCCGATTAATGTGACGGGACGATGACCTTGATCTCGAGCCAGAAGAACTTCGGCGAGTTGTTTACCAACTTGACAGGATCTGCGTAAGCATACTCCCCACGGGTTATCGATAACCGAAGCTAATCCTAATAAGCCGGCAGGCCACGTCACAGCAGTCAGCAAACCTGAAAAGAGGAGATGGAAGCGTTTTTGTTATTAGCGCACCGTCTACTACTCGTACCGAACGTATATGTCAACTTCAACTCAAGGTATGAGTAGGTCTATACTACACGTACGAATATGTACGTATTTAAATAAGTAGGTCGATTAGATACCTGAGAGGACGGTGAATTTCAGTACTTCTTGCGTAGCGATCGATGCGACGAATGAAAATATATACTCCATCGCTTTACCCAATTCCAGCAAGTAGCCGCTTTCGTATTTCAGATAATATTGTTCGCGACCGATGCGCAAATGCGTCCACGCTTTCGTATAGTTTTCATCGCTACCAGATAAGTACAAAATAGAAACGAAAAATTAAACTAAGCGCTCGTACGCGCGCGCCGTACAAAATACGCGAAATACGATTAGGTAGATACACGCTAATGCATTGTACCTACTCGGCTGGATTCCGTTCCGCTTCGTATCGTACCGACTGAGATCGAACAGGTTCATTTTTCTACTTACGTTGTATCTTTAATCCATCCGGAAATGGCGATGGTAACGTGCAGTTCGTCGATGATGTCGATAGAACTATCTAGGTCGACGTCGTCGGCGACAGTGATGGAAAGCGAGTTCTCGTACGACGAGTGAAGTTTGTGAAATTCGAACTCTTCGATGTCGCCTACGCGTTTGCGCATTTTATATCCTGTCGCGACATATAAAAGCGATAGTTTAGTTTAGTTTGGCTTACGATTAGCATCCAGCGTAGTATACGATACCGAATTAGCTAACGTAAGTTTCTACGACGCGACCGTCGTCATAACTTACCCGTTAATCCGCCTCCGGCAACTCCAAACAGCGAACCTACGACGGCGACTCCAGCCGCCGAACCGATGGCCGTGAATATGGCCGACGACCCAATAACGCTGCTTAAACCGGCACCGATCAACGGAGCCGCAAATCCGCCGGTCACTCCGATCAACGCTCCACCTCCTATTGCAGCTAAACTGATCCACGCGTATCGTTTCGCTTTCGCCGACAGTTTTCGACTAGCCGTCGCCGCTTTCTCTTCGCTGCAGTTGCCAGTCCGCGTCCACGCAAACCAAAATAGACAAATGCAATTAGTCAATTAGAAAAGATTGTGATGTCGTCGGTTGAACGTAAATGCCGTAAGAGTAGCGTATCTATTTTTTAATTTAAAAAAAAAAAAAACTACCAGTAAGTATAATCGTACCCGGTTGGTTCACGTTTTTGCAACAGAAATCGAATCAGCATCCTTTCGTATTCGTCCATTCTACCAGCGTCGATTTCAAATTTCCGAGCTATCTGCTG
Source organism: Trionymus perrisii (assembly GCA_900050545.1). Classification (NCBI taxonomy): domain Eukaryota; kingdom Metazoa; phylum Arthropoda; class Insecta; order Hemiptera; family Pseudococcidae; genus Trionymus; species Trionymus perrisii. Next base: position 2,474 of record FIZV01058755.1, on the reverse strand, counting down.
CAGTAAAACTCTCCATCGAGCGTCGTATTTGCCTGCGTTTTTCATTTTATACGTACATAATGGTAGATAAATTATGAAAACGTACGTCGATCGGCCGGACGCCGGACGCGCAAAAACTTATGAGTAGTGGTAAAAAAAAAATAGCGAGGAACGATTAACAATACCTGCGAGTACTCCTTGAATGCGTTAAGCAAACACAATATCGCGTTAATTATAGTCACATACTTGGATGGTACATATAAACGAAGGTAGGTAATAGTGATGAGCACGAGCCGAGCTTTTTCCGTTGTTAATAACACTTACAACGCTGGTCATTGTTACGAACGTGTGAGGTGATGGTATAGCAAGTATGGTGAAAATCTCGGTTAGCAGCTCGTTCGTCTGACTAAGGGTGCTCGGCTCGTCTTTCTAACGAGCCAAGGCTCGTGTACATCACTAGTACGAGGTACTGCGCGATATAATACAAGTACGTATATGCGAATACAAAATGCGCTGTACTCATATCGTATTGAGAAAGGTATTAGGCGTATAAGTGGTACAAGTACTCTTGGTTAGCGTAATCGCTTTAAACTACGACGACGCGCTACACTTACCGTCGCGAACGGCTAAGGTAATAAAATTAAAAACCGCATTTTCGAGATGTCGCTCATCTTCCAAGTATGGTTCGTGGCGTACCATATCTACGTACGGTTCGATAGAATGAAAAAAGGTCCCTTTGATAAGTTCATTCATCAATGGTTTGACCTGAAATCGATAAAGTTATGTAGTTTGTTGGTTAGTTATTGAGTTTTATAGGTATACTTACCCTTTGCGGGAGTTGCATGTTGGTTGTAACGGATTCGATGGATTTTAAACAAAAAGTTGCGTCCCATTCATTACCGAACAACTCGTTCAAAGAAGACGCGCAAATAGCGGCCAAAGCGAATCTACCCGCTTCCGAAATATTCAACTCGTCGAATTTTTTAGCGATAAATAGATGATCGTCGGCCACTACAGTCACCATCTGCTCTTCATCGTGGTCGACAGCATGCTGTTCTTCGGTTTCCAAAACGTTCATAACCGAGTCTTGGTCAGTTCGTTTCTGATTTGAATTTTGGACGTCATCGTTGTCAAGGTGTAGCTCAGTACCATCTAGCGTGATAGTTACAACGAAAATATGTAGTTGAATTTAGATGCTCGATATAGAGAAAAGTAAGTTAGGGGCACGACACGGCGACGCGGCTCCCCGCCCCGTTACGTCCGAGCATATGTTGCGTTGTTCCGGGCAAACGGCAAAATTCGCATCTGGTCTAAATGCCTGGGCAAGCGACGAACGTAAGTAGGTATTTTTTGGAAGGAACGACACAAATCAACTTATTTGTACAGACGACTAAGAAGCTTGTGCGTAAGGCAGTTAACGCGGCAGGCGTACACTGGAGTACTGGAACCATAAGGTACTTACACCTACGCATCGCATCGTGTCGTGATCCTATCTTACGGTATACGGTTAGCGGTTACTTTTGATCCCGCGCTTACCCGCGCAAACAGATTCTATTTCGCTGCGATTCTCCATACCCGGATGCATCGGCCACACCTCGAACGGTTGTCGACAATCGTGCAGCTACAGCTCACCGCATTCCAGTTGCCACAATGTTGACTGGCGACGACTCGGCGTTCTTCGTCAATTGGATAAACAAACACGAAACCTCCAGCAAACGAGCAAATCACCTTCGAATGATCGCACTCTCCAAGAATACTCGTCGATTAAAATACGATATCGTTTCTTTATATAATTATTTAGCAACGAATTAGCCTAAGTCTTCGGCGTAAGTATGAACTAATTTAATTTTGAGAAAACGACGAAACAATCATTACGGCGCGACGTAGGTGTAGAAATTATAGTAGAAATAACAGGGAAGTGTTGTTATCAGCTTATCACTGAGGAGCTGAGGAGCGTGTTGACATCTGTTGACAATAGATGCAATTAGTCATGACATGTTGGAAGTGGTTGAAACTTGAAAGGAACCTTTCATCTCGCGATACTCCAGGGGAATTTCGTTCACTCTCTGTTCAATCAAAGACGTTAGAAATTCAGCTTGTGAGTAATGATCGGGCAACCTCGGTTTCTACCGGAATCATATTTTGTACCTCTGAAAATTTAAATTAAATTAATACAACAAAGTTAATGAATTATTCTCAACTTTTAATCTAATTTTGTTAATATAAAGAACATCACAATACAAGGAAACACTAGTTAGGTAAGGTACAAAGGTAAAGGTACGTATTCGAAGTTCCAAATATGAAAAAAACATTCACTTACAAAATAAAATAGGTACAAATTGTAATAATGATGAAAAATTAAAAACTAAATTGTATCGTTGGTATAAAGAATATCACATCACAAAATAAGTACCTACCTACCTATTTGCTAAATTTTTAAAATGTCAAGAATTTATTCCAATGGAAAAAAGTATTAAAATTCAAAAACTGCCAAT
>FIZV01058687.1:0-13582 GCA_900050545.1 Trionymus perrisii | reverse complement strand
GTTTTGCTCTTTTGGTTGCTCCCTTGTTCGTTTTAAATGAAAAAATTAAATAAAAAAAGGTGTTTACAATTACCCCGATTTAGCAATTTTTTCAGGGTAATTGTAAACAAAGGGTTGGTAATTGTAAACGCCTCATTATTCGGACACAATCAACATTTTTTTAAATGTCAAATACATAAATCGAAAGCTTAAAATATTGTCTTTCAGATGGAATATGGAGGTTTTGAAAAAAACATCATCATCAATGTGTAAACTTATTTCAAAGATTGGGAAAAAATTAAAATGCAAAAAACGTTTACCTACAATTAGGCTGGTTGACCTTACTATGTAGGCTAACGTTAAATACCATTTGGAGTAAATTCATTCCGAGAGAATGACTATGGAAAATTTGTTATAGATCAGGCTCATTACCCCCCTGAAACAGAGCAGAGTAGAAAATGACAGTTAGTTTTATGACAGTTGACGAGTTATTTACCGCGTTTTAAATGCATTATAAGTACAATTCAGTACATTTTTATTTTTCATTTTATCTTTTAGCAATTGCATATTATAAGACTTGTTGGTAACCGTGCAATGACACCTCAGTTACGATTTATTTGCAATTTTATTTCATAAATTCAGAATAAACAGAATAGTTCACGCGACAGCGATTTAGTTAGACAATCAGCCAGTTGGTCACGCGTACTAATTTTTTCAATTTTTAATATTATTCTTGCGAATATATTCACGTTTTTTCAAGTATTTCAATTCACGTGTTTAATTCTACTGGTGCTCGTAGTATCATACAAAATACTGATAGCAGCAGAGCTGTCTTCATAAACTGGTATAGGATACGTCATAGTAGTACCCAATGTTTCTTCGATAAGGCGAGCCGGGAAAATGATTTCTTTGCTTGCTTCACAAATTGCTACAAATTCGGCCTCACCTGAGCTCTCCGCACATACCAGTTGTAACCGAGAACCCCAGCCAACCTCATTATTGAAATAACGAATTATAAAACCAGTGGTTCATTTACGTGTTCGTGGGTCTCCGGCGAAATCCGAGTCAACCAAAGTGTCAAGCGTATTACACGTTACGCTATTAGGCCTTTGTGAAAATTTCAAGCTAAAAGACATCGTACCTTTTAAGTAAAGGAAAACTCGTTTTAGCAGGTTCCAGTGAATCGATTGAGGATTGGATTGCGATCTAGCAAGGAAATTAACAGAACAGGCAATGTCAGGACGAGTGAGGTTAGATTAGAGCACTTATTGCCTGTTTATTGGAGCAGAAATTATCATCACTTTTATTGATCTTGATATGTTTATAGTTAGAGGTTGGAATCATGGGTGTGTTCACCGGGATAAGGAAAATCAAAAAAAGGTAACTGAAATTTTTGGAAATATCAAATTTTTTGTGAATAAATATTTTGAAAAATTCGTAAAAAAAAAATATTCTAAAAACATCCTTTGAAAAAAATTTCTCGAGTAACTTAAAAAAATGTTTGTTTTTTTTTTATGGAAAAATCATGCCAATGATATTTTTTGAAAAATTGTGTCAAAAATTATTAACAATTTTTAGATTAGATATACTTACTTAAGAAAAATCCATTAAAAATGGTGAAAAAGTAATTTTCTTTTATAAATTAAAAAATAAAAACTATTCCTTTTAAAAAGGGGAAATTTTTCAGTTGAAAAATTGTTTTTTTGACAAAAAAATCCCAGAAACTATTTTCTAAAAAGTTCATTGGAAAAAAATGCCAAAGTTCACTAATTGTTGAAATTTTGTTTTTAAGAAAGTCTAGGTAGATCTAGGTACTCATTTAAAAATGGTAAGTATAAGAAAAATATAAAATTTCAATTTAACAAAACATAAGCTTAATTTCTTGCTAAAACATGGTCATTATGCGTAATTTTTTTTATTGGTTTAGTTATTATTAGGGCTAGGATTTTTATGCGCTAAAAAAACAGTTTTAAGCGCTTATAAAAAGCAGTTAAAATGGCCGAAAAAAGCATTATTATGCGCTAAAAAATCGAAAAAAGCAAAAAAAAAGCGGTTTGTAAGTACATCATGCGACATATCAAAATGCAGGTATTTTTAACCAGAATGCGTAAATCCTATTAAATTTCCTATAAAGTTCAAACTGAATTATTTAAATGAGAAAAATGTCGAAAATTATTTATTTTTTCAATTTTTTAACAAAAACATTAAACATACACTTACAGTAACGAATACAAGAATCGAAAACTTGTTTGAGAAGTCACAGATCAAAATATTCGGATTTTTTTTTTTTTTTTAGTAAAATAATTTCAAAGTGATTTTTTTTTGGCAAAACAATGAAAAATTTGAGTTTTTAGGTCGATTTTTTGTCATTTTTCTTCAAATATGCGCGAACGACTTGAAAAAGCGCTAAAAAAGCAGTTATCGGCTATTTTTTGCTCAAAAAAAACATTTTTATGCGCTAAAAAATTTTACAATTCGGCTTAGAAATGCATGAATCGCAAAAGAAACATTGATATGCGGTATCTGCCTCAGCGCATTTAGATAAGCATTTGCATAAAAATCCTAGCCCTTGAGTATAACTAATCAGATGATATTTCCAAAGAAAGATAAAAAATTAGAAAATCAGATTTAAAATATTGTACATTGATTTTTTTTAAATTGATTTTTCTAAGAAGAAAAATTTGTGGAAAATGTTCGCCTAAAAATTTTGGAAAATTACTGAGTGATTACCTAGTTAGAATCAAAATTATTTTTCAACAAACATAAAAATAAAAATGGTTTTTGTAAAAATTTTCGAGAAATAATGTAATCGAATGACTTTTTAGAAAAAGGTTGTTCGAACAAAAATTTTAAAAACTGTACCTAATCGGAAAAAAAAATTGGAAGAATAATCTGCCAAAAAATACAAATAAAAATACACAAAATTCCAAAAAATCGTTCAACTAAAAATTTTGGGAAATTTTGTGTTTATAACGAAAATTAAATTTTCAGCAAAATTCGGAAAAGTTGTTTTTGTAGGAAATTTGCCCATCCATTTTGTGATTTGAAATAAAAAATTAAATCACACTACTATGTAATCACCGCCAATAACGTGAATTTTAATTTCATAAAAATGATAACCATTCTGCCAATTCCAGAGAAAAATTCAGATTTAACATGTAATCACAATGAAAAATATTCAGAAATACACCATGGAACATTACTTACTTACTTGACTCTAACTACTGATTACTGGTTAGGTAACCACAGTCATACTTTTTTATACTGTGCAGCACCATAATCAGTTTAATTGAAGATTAACTTTTAACTAGTGTTTAATTAAGTAGTTTTTTTAACTTGGTTACTGTTTACAAGTGGTCCAATATTTATTTTACCATTTTTAATGAAAGGATTTCTTCATACTCTTCACATTCATTTACCAAAAAAAAAAAAGTGAAAAAAAAAGAAAACTGATCAAGATTTAAAAAAAAAAAATGGATTAAAATTGTTTTAATAATGATGGCGGCTAGCACTTGACGAAAATATCCGAACTACACCGGACGGATCCGAACGTCTCGTAACGCTTTTTTTACTAGAAAAAAAATTGCACCAAAAAAATAATTAGCTACTCGTTTCTCAATTCTTGACCACTTTCGGAGCATACACTTCTTTTTTTCGCATTCCAAATTTTTGCCCATTTCACACACAACTAGGTAGGTAGACCTATTGGCAAATGACAACTGGTTGCAAACCGTTAAACTCGTTTTAAAAATGCATGAACAAGAAATATAATCGATTTTTAGTATACGCAAGACAAATACTACAATAGTATAGGAATAGTAGTACCCCGAAAATTACGAAATCATTTCATAACAATTATATTTATACAAATGAATATCTAGGTTAACTCCCTATATACGTATAAAAAGCATTCGTGACTAATTTACCGTGTCATTTGTTATCAATGTTAATATTATCATCAGTATGTAACAATTATTTGCGTTTTAAATTGAATTCGACACACGTTATTACATACAACCGCGTGTTATTTCAATAATAACATTATGAAATTTGTCATTTTTCTCTCTTTCTCCCTCTTGTTCTCTCCATTCTTTTGGGGTTCTTTCCTTTTTTTCTTTTTCTTCTAAAATTTCCTAATATTCTTGCTCGCCACATTTTTGTGTACAGCCTCACAGAACAGACAGTAGGTAATAGGTATGCCTTGGCAACTCTCTCCACACACCTCCGCTTCCATAATAATTAAATGTTTTTCATTTACGAGCCGCATACCGAGCATAATTAAAATTACCACGATTATATTGTTTTTTCTGGTCCGCCTCTATCTTTTTTTTTAGCATCTTATAGTATTCGCTACGTGAGAATACCATTTCACGCTGTTTCCCTCCTCTTCCTCTATCTCACCGCCTTATTCTGCACGCTTGACCACATCGCGCACATAATCATCGTACACCTTAATTTGTTTACCTTTCGTTAAAAAAAAAAAAACAACTTACAACGATAAAAAAAGACATCATAAACGCTAATTATTATTACCCATCTCACTCGGTCTTGCAAGTTTCTTCGTTTCTCTTTGTTCGTAAATTATTCTCGCAGACATATTACGTATATCTACGGTGTACACGTGTAAATGCCGCTATTATAATAATTTAATTTAGAAGATGGACGCGTGCTATCAATTATCATCCACAAGTGTAAAATTTGCAGCAATAATTTATTAAATAAATAAATAAATAAATACAACAAGAAAACTTACATAACAGTCATATAAATAGTAAAATAACGCGAACAACAATTGTATCGTATTCCCACGATTTGAAAAGAAAAGAAAAAAAAATGAAAATATATAAAATATATCTAAATATTCAACAAAACACTTACAAAATAAGGAAAAAAAATGTACGTATTCACAAATACCTAATATATGTACATCGTTTTATAGTAACGACACACGTTCGTTCGCGAATGTATGTAAATAATAACTAACTAACAAATAATATTTAAAAGAAAAAAAATCGTTAAAGTAAAAAAAAAAAAAAAAAAATGAAAACAAAGTTTGAAATAAAATAGTAGATAAATAGGTAACAGTGTAGATCTTAAAAGCTTCTAAGATAAGCGCGCGTTCAAGCGATAAACTAAAATAATAAAAACATTTTTTTTTTTAATTACATCACAGTCGTAAACGATTCAAAAGTATCGATAGAAGAATGAGAAAAAGGTTGAATATAGGTAACTCAAGACAGGAACAGCGAGTAAATTTCTCGTAAAAGGAAGGAACAAAAAATAGCCATTAATTAGTAGATAAGTAAGTAGGTAGGTAGATGAGTGAAAAAAAGCGTATAAAATTGGAAAATAAATCAAATTAAGGAACAAACTAATCCGAAAAAATAGTAAGTACATTTATAAAAATAGGAACTAACGTGTAACAACGTACGAGATATCGGTAAAATTCGCGCGGTTTAAAAAAAATTTCTTCAACGCCTCGAAAGGGAGAAAAAATCGAAAATTCTCTCTCATAAAGAAAAAAAAAACAAAAAAAATCGACAGACTGACTAGTTCCAAAAGTAGCCGCACAGGCGGATACTATACCATCGGCGAACTATAGTAAAATATTACTACAGTCGAAAAGAGAAGTGCAGCGCGATGAATTTTCCGATACCGAGGATGAGGCGGGGCCCAGGGCCCGAGTCGTGGTCGCGAGGAGAAAAATGAAGAGTCACGAAAGGCGGTGGTTTTTAGGTTGACGAGGGCGGCCGCCTTAGACGGTATGCTTATGGTGATGTTTGGAATGGCCAACGTGATGATGATCGTGTTCGGCATCGCCGCCGTGGTGATGCTTATGTTCGGCGCTTCCGTGATGCTTATGTCCGTGGCCGAACTTGCCGTGGTGATGATGACCATGTTCAGCTTTTCCGTGATGCTTGTGTCCGTGTCCGAATTCACCGTGGTGATGGTGGCCGTGTTCGGCGGTACCGTGGTGATGATGACCGTGCTCAGCTTTTCCGTGATGTTCGTGTCCGTGGCCGAACTTGCCGTGGTGATGATGGCCGTGTTCGGCGGTACCGTGATGATGATGACCGTGTTCGGCTTTTCCGTGATGTTCGTGTCCGTGGCCGAACTTGCCGTGGTGATGATGTCCATGAGATGCGCTACCGTGATGCTTGTGTCCATGCCCGAATTCACCGTGGTGATGATGTCCGTGTTCGGCTTTTCCGTGATGCTTGTGTCCATGACCGAATTCACCATGGTGATGATGACCGTGTTCGGCTTTTCCGTGATGCTTATGTCCGTGTCCGAACGAGCCACCATGGTGATGCTTGTGAGCTGCGCTACCATGATGATGATGTTTGTGATCGGCACTACCGTGATGATGATGCCCATGTTCAGCCTTTCCGTGATGATGATGTTTATGTTCAGCGGCTCCGTGATGATGATGTTTATGTTCGGCGGCTCCGTGATGGTGATGTTTATGTTCGGCGGCTCCGTGGTGCTTGTGTCCGTGACCGAATGAACCTCCGTGATGATGACCGTGGCCGAATTCACCATGATGATGGTGCCCATGACCGAAATCTCCGCCGTGATGATGCTTATGTTCGGCACTACCGTGATGTTTGTGTCCGTGACCGAATTCGCCGCCGTGATGATGCTTATGCTCGGCACTACCGTGATGCTTATGTCCGTGGCCGAATTCACCGCCGTGATGATGCTTGTGTTCGGCGCTTCCGTGATGATGATGCTTATGCGCGGCGCTACCATGATGATGATGCGCGTGCTCAGCCTTTCCGTGATGTTCATGTCCGTGGCCGAATTTACCGTGATGCTCGTGCCCGTGACCGAATTCACCACCGTGATGATGCTTATGTTCGGCGCTACCGTGATGTTTGTGTCCATGGCCGAATTCGCCACCGTGATGATGCTTGTGTTCGGCGCTACCATGGTGCTTATGCCCGTGCCCAAATTCACCACCGTGATGGTGACCGTGCCCGAATTCACCGCCGTGATGATGCGCGTGTTCGGCTTTTCCGTGATGTTCGTGGTGATGCACCGCTTCGCCACCATGTTTGTGCGCATGATCTACCTCTCCGGTATGGTAATGCGTATGTTTGATTACTCTGCGCGCATACATGGCGAGAAAAGAAACAAATGAGGAGAAATGAAAATCAACACCGTCGAATGAATTTAGGTATCGGCTGTTTTATCGCTTTCCAGTCGAATTTTCTTTCTTCATGTTTAGCAGGAAACACTTCGATTTACCAACTTTTCCAAAGTGTTTTCACTACATTCCTCTTCTCCAACTTATCTCACCATCTATAGTATGAAAACCTAAAGATGTCCACCGGCAAAATGGAAAGTTTGGTTTGAAGGCACCTCAAATTAGCTGAGTTTATCAGTGTGAGCCATTTTATTGCCCTCGCCCTCCAATTTTCTAATGGACTTCGTTGGTTTTTCATACTATAAGAATTCATCCCAAATCATCACACACCTGACTTTTATTTCTTAAACCACGTACCTTAATTTTTTATGTTTTCACCCAGCCACATCTACCAACTCTCCATCAAACAATACCTATAGTCCTACACATCACTCGAAGTCTTCCAAAACTTCCAAAGTTTTCCAACATGTGGAAAATTCGACCGAAAAAGCACCACAGCCAAACAATGCACACATACCCTTCTGCTGCAATGGCGTCTGCTTCCTTGGCTCGTACATATGTCGGCTGAAGGAATAAACAAACTGTCGCGTACGTCGCCACCTATTTATGTGCATGTAAAATACATTTCGTCAGTATGCAAAATAATATTATACTACAATTCTACCAGCGCTGAGACCCTCTCGTGTATTACAATACATATAAATTGTAAATTTACGTCGATCTGTGAGAAACCTCTGTATTCGTGTTTTACAAATTCTCTACTTATAGAACATATGTGAGAGAGCGAGAGAAGATGTACAAAATGAGCGTGTTACAAACATTGGAAATATAAATTGAAACAAAAATAAAGAAGGAAAGAAAGAAAGAAAGAAAAAGAACATCTATACACGTTCGGCGTATAACAGTTGCGTGTTGAAGTTATTAAGTCTCTCTCTCTGCCGTGTGTAAGCCTTCAGTATTTATGTGTGCGGTCGGATCATTATTATTATTAATAAGAAGAGACCGCCGTTCTGAGGTTTCCCGCAAAGCTGCACAATAAAATAACAGGTTATATTACGCTATTCATCAACCTGTAATTATTACTATGTAGGAGGCTGCGAAGAAAAGCCTTCGGCCATATTCCACCATATAGTATGAGCCTATCGCCTCCACTCTTCTCTCGATTCCTATAAGCATTCAGAAAACCCAGCATAAGAACACGCAGATGTAAAGGGGGGAAAACCTTCAAAATAATACCACAACCAGTTCTTTTTGTCTTCACTGTAAAAAGAATGAAGATAAAAAAATCATCATCCGCAATCTATTTAAACACACGTCCGCATCTCTTCGCCATAGCCACTCTTCCCCTCTCTGCACGTCAGGTGACACACCCAACCAAATTATTATACTAAAATCTATTTGTTACTTGCCTGTCGGCTTTTTCCAACATACAATTTGACATGCGAGGCGTTACATTCGTTACTCTAATGAGTAAGGTTATGATTAACGATTATCGTATTACGTACCAACGACTAGATAAAATTCGACTCGACTACCATTTTTTTCTCTTCAATTCTTCTTCTTCATACCTCTTCCATCTTTCTACAATCTGTTAAGCGACTTTCAACGTACTCGTACTATTACTTATGTATTGTCGATGATGTTAATTAGTTTATCGTTTTTTTTCTTCGTTCATTTTTCCATAGCGCAATTTTAAAAGCTTAAAATCATGAGTCAAAATTCATTTCCAGATTAGAATCAATTTTATTTTCTTATTCCCTATTTGAAACTGAATTACAGCTCTTCAGAATTTCGAGATATTATCACTTCAAGAGATTATTCAAAGTACTTATATCCTTTTTGAGGGAGGGGGAGGAGTATATTTATAGACGATTTCGACCCTCTTCGTTGCTTTCTCAGAAAATTTTACCCTCCAAATTTAAAGAATTAATTTCTCCAAAAAATTGAGGAATTTTCACCCAAAAAAATGGAGACTCTTTTTTTGAAACGATGACTACAAAAAAAATTAAACCATTCTTTTTTCAAAAAATTATAAAAAAAATTTTGAAATATTTTTTCTCTAAAAATTGAAAGCTTTTTATTCAAAATAGATTAATGAAGATTTTTAAAAACTGACTCCAAAGAAAATGTGCTTTTTCCGTCAAAAAAATCAGAGATTAATTAGCATAGGAGCTTACATTGACCAATCTGGCGAGGTGAATAAATCCCATAACGAAATTCCGTCACGTAAGACTTTTAGATATTTTGACAGACATTATAAGACTTGGAAAAATGTTGGTATCCCAACTTCGATGACTTCCATTTTATTCATACCGTTCCTTGAAAGCATTCATTATTTCGCAAGCAAACACTGTACCTATTATATCCATTGCATGTGGGTGAAATATCGGAGAAGGTCTACTTGTTTTCGTTTATAGCATATTACTTCAGGTTTAATAATGGAATTTGAAAATTAAAGCGAAAAAAATATTAAGATAAAATGAAAATGAAAAATAATAGAAACTAGACGATACAATAAATCCCAATGCCTCGTAACTTCTACCTTTTTTCCCGCCACTGGAAATTTTTTTCCGGAAAAGGCTTTAAAAAAGTAATCGAAATCGCATACTTCAAACACAAAAAAAGCGAATAACGTATTTTACAATTAATTCTCACATTCGCGATGGGAAAAGTCTACAAAAAATGCAAAGAATAAAATGCCACCTGAATTTGCGAAGAAGTACCCCACTCTCGCTCTTTCAATACAGAAAATTTGGTTTCGCACAAAATCGATAACATATGAAAATTTAAATAAGTAAAAAACAAAATTTTAGAAACGAACATTTAAAAATAAAATAAAACTGTACTTACCAAGGCGACTATTTTGATATCACCCATGTTATAAATAATCCGATATACCACTAATACACTCCAACAAACACGAGAAACCAAAACCACTATCTCAAACGAAACTAACGTAAACAAGCACCGTTCAATCGGTATATATTAGATCGATTAATTGGTACAGTCCAGGGGGAAAGAGGAAGAAAGAAGGAGAGAGAGAAAGAGAGAGAAAGAAAACCAATAAGCGAGAAACGGAACGGAAAAGTAGTAAAATTATTCTAGTATCCATTTCCTTACGGGGTTGCATATGGCGAAGAGGGGTTCGCAGTCCTGACCAGATTCAGGGGTCGTGTCAGTGTACTCGCGGGGACCCACCACCATCAACCTGGCAAAGGGCATACCGCTCGACATTCCCATTAGCGTGGGTGTGCGCGCCAGAGGGACGAGGAAAGGGCAAAACTGCACTGGTGCAAGCATCAGCCGCAGGAGGGAGGGAGGGCAACCACTATGACACAATACAATTTCGCGCTCTACCAAAATGAGAATCAACCTTAACTTAAAAACGGACAATTATAACTGTTGAAACAAAATCAGACCCCCTCTTTGCCCCCGCGCTATACGATCTAAGGGTCGTCGGCCCGCCATCACGCGTCTCGCGATTCGTCGCGGCCTCCACTGTCACGCTATACGCGGAGGCCAAAAAACTGCACATACCGCGTCGGGCTGCTCCCCCTCACTGTGGTCTACGTTGCACCAGAATGTACTGGCTGGCTGGTGGCCGCGTACGTCCAAATAACCGTTAATAGTACACCTACTAATACCAAATATATCTCGTCTCGGCTGCTGTAGCTGTTGTCGCAGTCGCCAATGATCAGACCGAGGCGAAGGTAGGCGGGTATTCATTCTGGCCGACGTTCTATGCTTCGTGTTGCAAATCGGCTACCGACACCGACGTCAACTTCAATGGCACATTCCTTCCTGCCACTGGTTTCTCTCCTGCCGCTCGTTATCCTTAATCGTACTACACGCTGTTGGTTCGCATAAAACGTACTCCTAACAAAATACACCTATCTTTTTCTCGTGATACTTAATGGGAGGAAATTTGAATCGAGGTCTCTGTGCCGCTTCGACCAATTAGCAAAAATATTTCAACAACGTGCGACATTTCACCTTGCTCTCTACAGTATTCGCATTCGGCTACCATTTTTTTTTTTTTTTTTTTAATATACGTAGTCGTGGACACTAGACAGCTATTAATTAATTGTTATCTATTATCTCCTCCGCCCTAAATCAACATACTGCACGTATAACTTCTGGCCAGCACTCCATCGCCTCCTCGCGATCGATTCTTCAGCAATAAGTACATGTATTATCGACCGTGATATAGTAGGTAATAACTTAGGCATAGATTTCCACTTAAAATCATATTATTATTAATGTTCTATCAGTCTTCTTTTTTCCACAACGATACAAGATGCGATGCCAAGCAGGCACTCGAACGCCTCTTCAAAATATGCTACTGACTGATAACCTTAGGTACATCATACGAATACACAATATATTTCGAATTTACCGAGCATAAAATTACAACGTATTATACGCTTAAGTGAACCTTAAAATCTTTCAAACGCGAAAACTCGGTATTCGAGCAGGTATTTTCTTCTATAAAACGCACATTCGCCGCAGATAAGCGATCTTCTCTCCCATTTTTCGTCTCTACGAGACTTCTCTGTTTTCCTCCCTATATCCCCACATCTTCCTCATTTTGAAATCGTATACTTTGCCTATCATTTATTATCATTATTTTCGGAATGGAGAAATAAATATGGGCGCTCGTTCGTTCGTATTGATGGAAAATAAATCCCATCCTACAGCTACGGATACCATTCTCTCTCTCTCTCTCTCCATACATAATTGAATGGGAAAAAATTACCGATTCATTCTTACGTATACACGCGGAAATTACCATGTTTTCATTTTCAACTGTAATCGAGCTATTTTGTATGCTCATTCGTACGAAGTATTGCATTTATCGAGGTGATTCGTCCGTTTATGCCGTTAATTCATTTCTCATTAAATTGAACAAAGAAAAAAAGGAAGAAAAATACATAATTGATAGTGTAGCTCTTGGAAGCCGTAAAATGGTAGATTTCTTACGACAAAAAATTGAGATGAAAAGGATGAGGAAATTTAAAATAGCCAAAGTCCATATTTGTCTATAATGGACCCTAGATTTAGGGCAAAGCCTGTGGTCTCGGGCATCCACTGAAGAGTTGCACAATTCAGCCTCCACGCAAAAAAAGTAAGACGTAGGTACATAACATCATTTTTTCAAAAATTCTGCTAAAAAAAAAATCAACAAATAAAATTGTAAAATAAAAAAAACTCAGACACAAGAGAATTTGATTATCATGATTAAAATTCTAAAATCTTTACCAAGTTTGAAAACTTGGCGATCTCCAAATTTTAATTGGTTTTTCAAGTTGGCTCGAACTTCTTAAATTCAGCCAAGTAAATTCTCAACAAAAAAAATAAAATAAAATAATCTTAGTACCAGTATTTAAAAGTTTGATGAATTTTTACAATTTTGAAAACGAAGTGAAATTTCAAAAATTTGGTCACTTAAAATTTTCAATGTATTCCTGAGGTTGGGTCAACTCGTAAAATTCAGCAAAATTTAGAAAATAAGGCTAATTTTCAAAGTTTGAAGAATAGTTACAACATGAAAATTTTGGTAAAAAAATCAAAATTTGATCATCTTTAAATTTTTACGAATTTTTACTATTTTAAAAATTTGTCCTTTTCAAAATTTCACTCACTCAAGATTGAATTAAATTAGAAAATTCAGCAAAATTTTCAAAAATATTCAAAAAGCTGTTTTTCAAAGTTTGATGAATTTTTAAAATTCTAGAAATTTGGTAAAAATTCGAAATTTGATCATTTTAAAATTTTAATACATTTCTATCAATCAAATCATAAAATTAAGCAACCTTTTTAAAAAAATGTCAATAGGACGATTTTTAAAGTCTGATGATTTGTTTACAATTCTAAAAATTTGGTCAGAATTAAAATGTGATCACTTTGAAACTTTAATAAATTTTCAGAGTTGGGCCAAGTCATAAAATTCGGCCAAATTTTCCGAAAATTTCAAAAGGCTGATTCTCAAAATCTAGAACCTGATTGATTAAAATTTTATTTTTGTGCCGCTTATAATCAACAAATAGGAAATCTAATTCGGTAGGTAGAGTATCCCCTCAAGGTTAAATTAAATGAAAAAATTTAGTTAAATTTTGAAAAAATTCAAAAATCGGGTTTGATGAATTTTTAAGTAGAGTAGAAGGTAGGAAAATGGACCCCCTTAGCCTTTTGGTCTACAACTCTCCATCAAATGAAACAATATAGGTCACAAAGGTCTTAAAATGTGCGTGAGAGGGTCTAGTTTAATTTTTTTCTAGGAATATCTTTTTAAATGTAATATGCGTAAACCTATTCGAATTTTAGTACAACTGTTCAAAATGGGGCATCAAGTTTGTGGGGTAGTAAAATGGACCCCTATAAAAAATGTTGAAATTATACAGAAAATACTCGTTTATTACGTTGTATACATTAATTTAATGCAAATTCACATAA
>FIZV01058650.1:0-11720 GCA_900050545.1 Trionymus perrisii | reverse complement strand
TTCCACCTAGGGGGCTCAAAATTTTTTTGGGAGGTCTCCCACTCAAAGTAAACCACCCCACCGAATTTGGTCAAAATCCGAGATTTTTTTTTTTCACTCCACCCTATTAAACATAGATGATAAAAAATTGCCGGAAAATCCCAAGAAACAAAAGCAGCCTAATGTGCATTTAAATATGGAAAAAATTATAGAAATGAACTTAAAGATGACGGAAAACATGAGTTCTATGATGAAGTCAATGGAGATGACTATTTTGATGCTAAATAAGAAGGTACGTGGTGATGGTACAAATTCTACTTAATATAGATAGAGGTTTAAGATCGAATGTGAGAAGAGAGTATAAATTGACGACCACGACGAAATTAGAATTATGGTTAGATTACTTGTATTCAGAGTTGAGAACAAATGATTTGCTTGATGTTATAAACAATGGTTCGCTGCTAGATGATCCAAGAAAGAAAGCCTTGGTATGCGATATAATTATTAATCGGTTAGATGAAGAGTATCATAGAAGGATTATAGATATTAGAGATCCAGTCAAAATTTTAAACAAATTGAGAGAGTTTAAAAGAAACGAAGTAAATGTAACGGATTCGTTCGTAAGAGCAAAACTGTGTGCCATGAAGATGTCAAAAGGTGAAAAAATTTTCAAGTTGTGGAAAAGATTTGATAGTGTGGTACGTGAGTACGAAAATTGTGGTGGGGGAGCACAGCTCCTGACAGAAGATGAGAAGAGGTCATCGTTTTATGGCGCGGTAGTTAAATCGTACCCTGAGATTAGGCAGGCAAATCTGATAAATAAAAAGACGTTAAAGATGCCACTATCTATAGATGATATTCGATCTTATGTCTCACAGATGGAGTCTGAAAAAATAGCCGAAGAAAATGAGATGAAACTGGAACAAAGAGCGGCTAGGGTAGCCACTGGGACATGTTACAACTGTAACCAAACCGGCCATACGGTGAAAGATTGCCAACTGAAGGCCATTGGTCTATGTTTTTGTTACAAATGCAAGAAAGTAACGAGGCACATGGCTAAGGATTGCAGGTATGATGATACAAATAAATCTAATTCTGGAGGTAGAGGTGGTAGAGGAGGCAGAGGTAGAGGTAGAGGCAGAGGTGGATGGAATAATGCACAAAAGGGTAGCAATAATACGAATTATAATCATGAAAAGAGTGACGACCGCAGAAAGAATACTAGAGGACAGAACAACGGCCGCAAAAATCAACAAAAACAAGGTACGTCTAACCTTGGTAACATTTTTAGTGTATGTGTTGATAAGAAAATTTCATTTGTAGCCGATTCGGCGGCTGATGAACATATAGTAAATAAATCCATAATCTTGAGTAACTTTCAACCTAAGGATGGTGTAGTACTGAAAAGTGCTAATAAAAATACGTGTGCGGATATTAGTATAGATGGTAAAGGCAATTTATTTTTACAAACCAACACACCAAATTCTAAGAAGGTCGGTTTAACAAACGTGTTAGCGGCATCAGATGTTGCTGAGAATCTTTTATAGCTTCGACACTTTGCAGAAGCGGGCTTAAAAGATTCATTTAGATGACGAAAAATTGGTGATATTTGATAAAATCATAGGAGAAATAATTCTCACAGGAGAATATAGAAGCCCGAATTGGATTGTAGAATTAGAAGTAAAAAGTAACCAAGATAATGATGCTACTATGAAAATATTTAGATGTAAGTAAAGCATGTATTGTTTCATCCGAAATAAATAATACGTCAAATTCAACAGAGTTACAGACTTAGTCGTCGAATAGTTTGGAGGGAGTAGATGTCAAACAGCTAGAAACTGTAGAGCTGAAAGATTCGAAGGGGGAAGGTAACTCTGAGAATCTTTCACAAAGTGAGGAAGTGATAGATGAAACTACTGAGAAATTAGATTTAGAACCTAAACAAAATAATTTGACGAATGTAGATAATTTAGATGTCGTGGAGGTTCAAGTACCCGATGATCAAAATGATGTCAGGTTAAACTTTGACTCGGTCACAATACATAAACAACCCTTAAACGTAGACTCGCTCCAGGCTGACGACGAGGTAATAAAAGAATTATGTACCGCGAACCCATTTGGAAATGAATCTAAAAGTTTAGACAAGAGAAATATCGCTATGTTATGGCATGTGCGATTAGGTCATATTTCTTTAGAATACTTGAAGCGGTTACAAAAATTCGATAAAAACTTGAAAGATATAAAATTTGATCGTTCAATTTTAGATTGTGAAATTTGTAGATTTGCAAAGATGGAGAAATTACCTTTTAAAGATTTTAGAAAAAGAGCGCAAAGACCCCTAGAAATCATTCATACTGATATAATGGGCCCTATAGAAACAGCATCCTATCCAAATCGGAAACCATACATTATTGTTTTTATAGACAATTTCTCTAGGTTAGCGCGAGCCTACTCGATGAAAACAAAAGATGAGGCTGGCGACTATCTAGTAAAATTTCTCACTTCAGCGCGAAACCTACTAGGAAGAGATGAAAAAGTGCTATATTCGTTCAGATCAAAGAGCTGAATTTATGGGAGGAAAATTTGTAGAAGTTATGAGAAGGGAAAAGATCGAATCAGACCCCTCTCCCCCTATACTCCCCAGCACAATGGTACAGCTGAGAGGTTTAATAAGATGTTACAAATGCGTATTCGAGCGTATATGTTTGACTCTAGATTACCTAAGAGTATGTGGGAATGGGCCTGTGAAGCTGCCGTGCATGCTTACAACCGATCCCCGCACAAGTCTAACAATTTTGAGATACCTTTGATGAAGTTTACTAAGAGCGTAACATATAGATTAAATCATATAAGAAGATTCGGATGTATAGGATTTATAAAGATTTTAAATCATACAAGCAAATTTGACGGGAAGGCTATAAAAGCTGTATTAGTGGGATACACACCCAGCGGATACATTTTATGGCATCCTAGTACACGAAAATTCCTCGAAACGAGACACGTGCATTTCAATGAGAAAGTGGTGTACGGAGACATTTTTAAACCCAACGAATTAGATGAGATTCGAGAAAATTGGGATTGGATGAAACATTTTGAGAATGAACAGGAAAATACAATTGAGATACACACAGAATCGAAAACAAGAGGCAGACCTAGAAAGATTAATATAAAAATTATAGACGAAAAAGAAAAGGACGAAAATGAGCCACCTAGAAAGAGAGGCCACCCGAGAAAACATCTGGTGGTCGCGACAGACACGAGTGACGTGAAATACATGGGTAAAGCTATAAACGATTGTAGTTTTGCATACCACGTTTCCACTAAACTTGATAAGACGAAAGTAATATTTGAAAATTTTGCAGACGAAGTAGAAAAATGTAATAACCAAGAAATGCCTTCTAACAATGAAGAAGACGTTTTGAAGTACCTATGCGTTTTTCGCATCACTTAATAATGATCCGGTAAGTTATCAAGAGGCGATGAATAGTTCAGATGCCGATAAATGGCAAGTAGCTATCGATGACAAATTTTATTCGATGGAAAAAAATAATGTTTGGAAGTTGATAGACCGACCCAAAGATGTGAATGTGATAGACTCTAGATGGGTACCTATTTAAACAAAAGGTTACTACGAAAGGCGAAACAAAATTCAAAGCGCGATTAGTCATTCAAGGTTTCTTAGATAAAAATGTTTACGATCTTCGTGAAACATATTCGCCGGTTACCAGACTACCGATTGTTCGTTCCACATTGGCGATAATTCATAAACATGATTCAGACGTCAATCAAATGGATGTTAAGACTGCATTTCTTAACGTAATTTTAGAAGAGGATGAGGATGTATACATGGAAATTCCGGAAGGATATAGATGTAGTGGCGAAATACGTAGAACGAAAGTATGCAAACTACAACGTGCAATTTATGGCTTACGTATTAATCCTAAAAAGTGGAATCAAAGATTTACGAGCGAAATAGAAAAACTTGGTTTAGAAAACGACCTTCATGAGCCGTGCCTTTTTACTCTACGTGATAGAGGCAGGGTTGTGATTTTGTTGTTATATGTAGATGACATGTTGATCGCTAGTAATGATACTAAAAAATTAGAAGAAGTCAAGTCAACTCTGCAAAGAATTTTTGAGATGACGGACTTGGGCGAACCAAAAGAATTTCTGGGAATGACGATAATTAGAAATAGAAAAGAACACATTATGGAAATTCACCAGGAAAAATATATCGATAGAATTTTGGAGAAGTTCAACATGAACGAATATTGATATAAGAAGACGCCAATGATAACGAATCAAGTATTCAATCGGAATAGACGAATGACGGCAAATGTTGCGGATGACTCAGCTCCGCGAAATATTACTTATCGCGAAGCGATAGGAAGCTTGCTTTATCTGGCAGGTGCAACACGACCAGACATCGCGTTTGCAGTCTGGTACTTAGCTAGAAAACAGCTTAACCCTATGGAAGAAGATTGGGACTTGCGCAACTTGGCACTCAAATTGTCAACTTTTGCCAACTCCGAAGCGCCAGGGGGATGTTGTCTCCCCTTGCCCCCTGTTGCTTCGCCAATGTGGGTTTGCCCATAGACGTTTTACTTATATAAGTAGAACGTCTATGGGTTTGCCAGATATTTCACCAGATTCTCTCAAGATCTCAAGTTATTGCAAGCTTTTTCAAGTTTTCCCAAGATTTACTTGATTTTTTCCAAGACTTTTCGATTTTTCTCAAAAACAAAAAAAAATTATTAAAAATCCCTAAAAATGAATGTATTGTATAAAATTACATTAATTTTTACGTGTGTTAGTCGCCGCTCAACTTCGAAAATTTTTTAATTTTCTAGTAAAAAGATTTTTCAGTTACAAAAATTTCAATAATGCTAATTTGTCAACTTGACACTCAAATTGCCAACTTTTGCCAACTCTGAAGCGCCAAGGGGGATGTTGCCCCCTTGCCCCCTGTTGCTTCGCCCCTGCGTGGCCTTTTTTTAGATAACTTCCATTTGAATTTTCCATCAGTTGAAATTTTATAAAAAATTAATTAATACTTTTATTTTTTATTTTTTTTATTCATCTCTGAAAATTATTTCTACTCCCTCCTCGCTCACGGAATAAAGAAAATATATTCGTAAGTTTTTTTGAACGAAGATTTCTTCGTACCTAGGCTACCTACATCCTACAAAGTGAATCACCCAAATTCATTCGATACACTAAGAAAAAGGAAAAAGTATAAATTACTATTAAAAGTAGAAAGTTCGGAACGGTCCAAAAAAATTGTTAAAATTACTATTTTCAATGCAGTGGTTTTTACTACAAAATATAGTTGAAATCACTATAAAAATAGTAAAGTTTGAAATCACTATTTTTTATAGTGATTTCAACCATATTTTGTAGTAAAAACCACTATTGAAAATAGTAATTTTAACAATTTTTTTGGACCGTTCCGAACTTTCTATTTTTAATAGTAATTTAGGTATACTTTTTCCTTTTTCTTAGTGTAGAAGATAGGGGTCCAAAAATTATAAAGAATTAGTCGTCTGCAAGGGGCCCATTTTTCGCATAAATTTCGCACAGTTTATACGCTTGTTAAACGCATAAAATTTGTCGTGATATTATCATCACAAGACATTTAAATTACCTTATTCGATACGGTCGATAAACGCCTAATAAATGTCCAAATTATAGCCAGATAGGTAGTTAAAATATATACATAGGTAGGCCTAATAGGTATGAAGTTGTAATTTAGTTATAATAGGTACCAGCCAAGACTTAAAAATTATTTTATCCTAAAAAGCAAATGAGCCTAACAAAACGAACGTCGAGTTTTGAAAAAATAACACCTATAAAATTTTGTTTTATTTAGCTCATTATTTTTCGAATATAATTTAATATTTGCTCGAATTGAAATTTTATTTAAATTAGATTATTTTACGAGATTTTTTTTTCATCGTAGCATTGATCTTACAAGGACAACTTCTTCCTCCCCTACTTTGATAAAGCTATTTTGTGATTTAATTTACGACGACTGGTAGTATTAGTTGTAGTACCTACGTAAAAAAAAAGTTGGTTTTGAAAAATACATTAACAATTGCAGGAACATTGCCACTATTTATTGGTGAATCTATGCAATACATCAAAATAAAATTGATATCTACGTTCATCCATCATGAAAAATAGCCCATCTCAGGCGTTCGCTTCAATAACGTTTTGTACGCTTAATCTAATAAATGAGTTTAACTTTCTATTACCCGATAAGACAACAACATGTAGAAAAACAAGGCCCTGCTCATCCATCATTTGTACAACATTATTCCGAAAATGGCTTCTTGCTTTTTTGTTCTACCTATTCTGGAAGTTGTACTTTAATACGTATAAGAACGAAGCTTGCTTGCTTATGCGAATGGAAAGTCAGGTGTCAATTCAAGTTGTTGAGAGGGTGTTAAAATGAATTACAAAGTAACGCCAGGGATTCAGCCCAATCAGCCATTAAATATGTTTATAAGCTGTTGTGTTATGCAAAGGAGCCTCCACCTATATCACTCCATTTTTTTTTTTTTTTAGAAAAAAAAATGAAATTTCTCTTTTAAATATTACCTAATTAAAAATTGTGAGGTGCTCTCGTATAGCGAATGTGCATTTAAAATTTTTTTGTGAAAGTTTCATCTGAAAACAATCTTTTTCTATTTATCTAAACAAAAAAACTTCAAATTTGGTCAAAAATGTAAATTTTCTCTCCAAATCAAAATTAAAAATTTATGTTTCAGAAAGTCTGACAAATATCTAAAAGTCAATGTGACGGTTTTTTACGACGGAATTTTGTAACGGATTTTCGTTACAGATTTCGTCACGTTTTTAAATTTTGCATGCCAGAGCGAAAACATAAAAATGTTAATATGTTGAACATAATTTTAAGTTTTTTCAAAATGCTTGCTTAATTTTTCATGAACACGAATACTTGGAAATAAATATGATGCAAAGTATTTTTTTAAGCAAATTACAAATTTATCAAAGTGTTCAGCAATTAATTTTTCAAATTCTGACAAAATATCAAAATCTTTAGTAAGAAATTATTTTAATTTTGTTGAGCTATCAATTTCTCAACTTTTGTCAAAAACTTCAAACTTCTCTCATATCCAAAATTTAAAAAATTTAGTTGGAAGTTTGAAAAAATTTTAAGGTAGAAAAAATATAGGTACCTAAATTTTAGTTTTTGTCATCTTGAACGCTTTTTTGTTGAATTTTGTTACGTAGGTAATTTTTTTTTTAATTCTGTCGAGTAGGTATAAAAACTTGAAAACTTTGATCAACAAGTTCTTATCAAAAAGCTTTATTGAACAAATTAAAAAAAATTATTAAGCAACGAGTTTTTAAAATTTTGTTGAGTGATCAATAATTTCAAATTTTGTCGAAGGTATGAAATTTTTCCTAAATCCAGACTTTCATTATTTAAATTCAAAATTCTCAAGTTTGCTAAGCTATGTTTTAATATTGTGTCAGGGCTTTAAATTTCTTCTAAATCATGCAAAATTTTTAATTTTTGCAAAACATTTTTTTTGTTGAGAAAAAAAATTTACCTGGAATTAAAAAAAAAATCCTACATGAATTTTTTTTAATATTTTACATTCTGAAAAAAATTATTAGGCAGATGATTTTTGAAATTTCTAAAAAATAACATTATTTGTTGCGATTAATCGTATTAATTATTATCAATTATTTTCCAAAGTATCGATAGTGTTTTTCAAATTTTGTCAAATCCTACAAATATTTTTGGAAGAAAATTTTTCCACTATACGTACTTAAACGCAAAATTTTAAAACCAAGTTCTTTCAATTTACTTTTTAAGGTTGTAAAACTCAAAAGGGCATTTACGTCCAGAACATCCTATTTTGCTAGAAAATAATTTTTTTTTGAATTTGTAAAGGATCGTGTATCAATTACAATATTTTGGAAAAATTTTCCCGTGCTGTTACAAATGTTTGGGAAGAATGGCAGTAAAAATAGCCATATTTTAAATAAATTTACGCGCATAAATGATGCTAGAGATTATTTTCTAAAAGTATCAGAGAATTTAAGCATGTAAAAAGGATCTTAGGTGTAACATTAAAAATAAATCTCCCAGCTATAGGAAACGTACCTACGTACGTTTTCCATTTTTTGCATCAGTGAACATTGAACATTTTCGGTAACAGCAAAGTTACCTTTGGAAAAATATAGAAGTACTTATTTTTTTTTCTTACTTTAGTAGTTACACGTAAGTATAAAATAAATTCCTTCTTAGTAGGTAGATGTGTTTTTTCCCTCCTCTTATCTGCTTGCATTTCTTTTTTACATTTTCATTACTACTGGAAAATTAACACAGAACGTGGAATCTGGTATAAATACCTAGAATTTATTTTACATTCGATTTGTCAAAATCAGACTGTTAACTTACTGGTGAGATGGATTTTAGCATTCGAATTAACTCAGCCTGTCTCGAGTTAATCACGTTGATATTTGATTTAAGGATTATTTTATAAGACCGCAGAATATACCAGCAGATGTATATTTGTAATATTATAGATAGATAGAACATAGTAAAAGCGACTTATTAACATATTAAATTAATAATAAGTTAAGAGTAAGTACTATTATTGTCAAACATAAAAACCATCTTCAGTATAATTTCGTTTCTTCGCAAGAAATACATGGTAGTCTTAAAATCTGCTTTTCATTTATGTTTATGTCGTTGCATTTGTTATCTGCATTTTATTCGTTTCATTGCTTTAATTTACGAGCATATTAAAGTGCAGCAAATACCAGTAATATCCGGAATTTTGAATGTAAGTATCCGTTTTGGCTGATATCACTGAACGTCGAATGAACTATGACTGTAGTTTTCAAAGTTATAAATTGGAATTTATTTTACGATTATTTTTTAAAGCGAATAATTTATTGTTGTGATGTATTTTTTTTTTACTGGTGCATCTTTTTTCATACTATTTTACTTATTCATTCCTTGTTTCTTATTTATTTTTTTATTCGAGTATTTTTTTATAGTAGGTATATAATGCTTACCTACTTGCTTAATATTCAATGATAAAAAGGTAAATGGGTACTTTTACCCCATTTCTGGTGGTATGAATATCGCCATTTTACCTTATTCTTTATTTTTATCAAAAACGAAAACTTTCCTCGCAAAATGACAGAACACGCAATATAATACAGGTTTCGTGTGAAATGTAAGGCTTATGAGTATAGTTCACATAACGTGATAATTCTCGTCAAGTGTCTTTTTTTTTATACCCTGCACTAATTACGAGGGAGCAAGGAACTAACATTCCCTTGTTTGTTTCAATTTTTTCTTATTGTTTTTTAATTTACCCCTTCACAAATTGACGTTATTCTATAATAATTCAAAATGATGAAGTACCATAAGGTCCTCGTTGAAGTTTTTTTTTTAGGTTCAAATTCATCGCCCTATCGTTCAAGTTTTAAAACTACTTTCGATGTTCAACTACCAATAAGATGACTCATGCGTAGGGCAGGGAGAAATGCACATTTATTTTTATCGAATGTTCGGGGATAGGCTCTGAAAAATGAGCAAAATACATTATTTCTTCAAAAGTATGACCCAGTATAGAAGTAAGTACAATAATCTCGATTTACCTACTACCTACTCGGAGAAAAATTATTCAACTAAAAGTTTTATTTCAAGAACCATTATTTTATTTATTTATTTTTTTTTGTAGAACTTCTTTTCTTACAAGATAATTTTAAGGAAATTTTTTTCTAGATTTTTTTGCAATTTTCTTTTCAGTGATTTATTTTTCTAGGAATTTTTTTTTTCAGAAAGACTTTTTTTATAAAGAAGAAGAAGCACCTAGTTATTAATGTTTCAGAAATTGAAGGAATTTGTTCAGGTCAAAAAATACCCAAAATCTTCATTTTTTATGTTTCCTGAAATAATATCAAAAATCGTGTATCAAAATGACTATTCGAATTTTGGAAATTTTATAAATTTCAGATAGTCCAACAAAAACATAATTCAAATTTTTCTAAATTGATGTTTCAAAATATTGACAAAATATCGATAAAATGTGTAAAAATTATTTAATTTTTTTTTAAATTTATGTTTCAGAATGTCTGGCAAAATATCTAGAAGTCAGCGTAACGGTTTCTCTTCGATACAGATTGTCAGGTTTTAAAATTTTGTGTGCCAGAGCAAAAGCATAAAAATGTTAAAGACTATTTTCTTTTTGTCCAGAAAATTCTCATAAAACATTTTTTTTTTAATAAAATAAAATTCTTTCAAAGAAGAGTAAAAAATTTTTGGTTCAAAAAATTCTGCTGAAAAAAAAAAATCAAAAAGGAAATACCTACGTAGGTATTTTTAAAAACTTTACAAAAATTACTAGCATTTAAAAAAATTTTATGAAAAAAATTTTGAAATCGTTTCAGCAAAAAAATCACAGATATAAAATTTTCTGGAAATTTTTGTAGAAAATAACCCAAAAATCCTGTAAAAGGCTATATTTTTTGCAAAAAATTGTATTAAAAATTTTAAGAGGAATATTTAACAATCCTATCAAAAGTCCACAAAAAGGTTAACAAAAAATTGGTTTAGAATATTTTCTGAAAAATAAGTCAAAATTATAAATATGATATTTGAAATATATATTTCGATTCAAGCTTTTTTTTGGAAAGAACTTGACAAAAAAGAAATACGTGTGTACTGTGTGTGTACTTATTTAAAAATTTCTTTAAAGAATTCTAAAATCTGATCAAAACATTTTCAAAAATTCTTCTAGAAATAAGTTTGCAAAAGAAATATTTTTTAGGAATGTTCATAAAAAAAATTAAAAATTCTGTAGGTACCTATGAAAAATTATAAGAAATATCTTTTGGAGAAAAATTTGGAAATAATATCCTTCCAAAAAATTACGAAAAAATATTTAGTCCTTTTTTTTTTTTTTTTTTGAAAATATTAGAAAGTTTTTTTAAAACATGATTGAAAAATATTTTGAAATCGTTTCTACAAAAAAATCACAGATAACAAATATTCTGGAAATTTTTGTAGCAAAAAACTCAAAAATCCAGTACCTAAAAGAATATATTTTTTGCAAAAAATTCTATTAAAACATTTTTGAGGGAAATTTTAACCATCCTATCAAAAGTTTACAAAAAGATAAACAAAAAATGGAGTTTTTTCTAAAAAATAAATCAAAAATTCATTTGTATAAAAAATAATTGAAAAAAAAATTTTGGTGCAATTTTTTTTTTTTTTTTTTTTTTGGAAAGAACTTGGCAAAAAATAAGTACGTACTTGGTACTTACTTATTTGAAGATTTCCTGAAAGAATTCTAAAAACCGATCAAAACATTTTCAAAAATTCTTCTAGAAAGAAGTTTGTGTAGGAAATATTTTAAGGAATGTTAATTAAAAAAAATTTTAAAATTCTGTAGGTATGAAAAATTAAAATAGGTAGGTAAATATTTTTTTGAGAAAAATTTGAAAATATCTTTCCAAAAAATTACAAAAAGGTAGACCGATTTTTTTTGAAAAAATTAAAATGTTTTCAGAACCAACATGAAAAATTCATCGACAAAAACTTTAAAAAATATTTTTCTGCAAAAAATTTCGTTAAAACATCTATTTGAGGAGTGATATTCCAAAACGGACTTTGTCCAAATGAAAAAAAAATAAAATGTTCTAACGCAATCTGGTGTGGAAGTGGTTCCTCACAAGTGTGGGACGTC